>JAAZTK010000229.1:0-25196 GCA_036507255.1 Megalothorax incertus | reverse complement strand
AATTAATTCAAACTCACAAGAAAGTATCACATCTCGTCCCACAATAATACTCTTCCTTTGTGTCCCTAGCCTTCATATTCGGCGTAATCACATTATTCCTTTTGGGCTGCACACTCGGTGGTGTAAAGTTTTTCTGTCTGGGTGAGTAATTCTTCATGGTCCGGATTCCTGAAATTAAAAAAACAGAATAATAAATAAATAGGAATTCTTAAAATATGTATGATTCACAAAATCGAATCGGAATATTCCACACAAAGAAATGACGCAGTTACAAATTATAAGTAAATATTCTGAATAAAATTACTCATAAAAAACTCGTACCTACACCAGAAGTAATATTCGTACAAATTATAATTAATCGCAATAAGAAATGGCATTAAAATGACCTCAAAGAATAATATACAACACAAAGAGAAAGGTCATTTGGAATACAATGTACATGATTGGTCCATAAGGCTTTAGCCCCACCCACCAAGGACTTTTGTACGTATTGCGTAGTTGAGAACCCATGTTAAATCCCCATAAGAAAAATTGACCTCGGGAAAAATGGTAAATTTGGCCTTTTGGAAGGGTCCCCGTGTCAAAAATGAATGTCAAACGATAGGAAGGACTTACCAATTGAATTTTTATGTAAATTCCTGGAGATTCGGTGGACGGGAAATAATTAAAAAATGGGGGTAAACACTCGGGGAGCTTTCAACTCTCTTTACTTTCTAACATTCAACAGAAATCTGGGAGTTTCGATTCGATTGGGGGAATTTATAAGTGTGTGATTCGTAACTTTATGGATAGGTGGAGCTCTTGGCTTATTGAGAATTGCAACTAACTGAAGTTTATTTGCCTACTTTTTGCAATAAAAATAATATTTAGCGAGGAAATGTTCCATCTTTTTAAAAATAATTTTTAGCTATAATTTAATTGATGCAATAATTAGTATATTTTACTTTATTATTTTAAAATTTTGAAATGTTTCGGAAGGGCAAAATATCTTTGATTTTAGAATTTATTTTTGTAATTTTTTAGCTTATTTAAACAAAGGGCGTAAGACCGTTCAATTCGAGGAAGTTTAGCATTTAATTTTAGGGCCATCGCGTCGTAAATGTAATATTTCCCAAATAGGTATAAAATTAATTAATTTGCGTTTGGAATGATTGTAATCAATTTAATAATTTTGGATTTTAACAAATAATTTTATTGCACAATGCAAACAGTTGTTTTGATGTATCGTAATACGCGTAGTAAGTACGTAGTAAGTACTTACTACGCGACTCGATATATTTTAATTTAGGTAAAAAATTTGTCAAGCTTGTTTTGGTAAATATTATTTACTAAATAATATAATGGGTATTGGAATTATTAAAAGTAGCCGATTTCCTCGAATTGTATAATAAATAAATTTAACTTTACATAAATATTTCATTACGGCAGCTCTGGGAATTTCCATTCCATGTGCTTAAAAGTTTTTTTAAAATCCAGAGCTCGAGAGGCGTTATCTGAAAAAGTACTTTTTGCTAATGCTGTTAAATAAGATAGCTAGAATTATTAATATTCAAACCATTATAGAAATGTTTTAAATTTTAGCTAGTTAGAGGAAAAATGTGGTTTTTGAGAGAGTGAGTGAACGGGTTTATCCACTGATAAAATAAAATAGCATACGAGAATATAATTTATAATGTAAAATTTACCTATGATAAATACGAGTAGGTATATTATTATGCAAATGCAATTTATTGATATTTGTCAAGTGTTAAATTGAGATCTGAGCTGTGCAATAAATTTTGCAAACTATTGTACAATTATATTTTAGTGTACGCTTTACAATGTATCTGTACATTTATTTGAAAAGCTAATCAAATTGCAAATAAAAATTTATCTAGAATACATTATTAATATTAAATAATAAATAGAGTATCATGCAACTTTCATACCGTACAGTGAATCCACTTTAATGAATATATCAGCATTATTTTATCAGATTCCCCTATAATTTATCCTCAGCTAACTGACGTTAATTCAGAAATGAGCTGAATCAACTTATCAAAATGTATCAAAAAGCATCATGTAATCAAAAGAATAGAATTGATCTAGAATTTAATAAATTACAAATATTAGAGCGCTTAACTAAATATCTGTAGTATAAATCTTTTCTCCCCAATTCCCGACCAAATATCACCCCTTGAAGACCAATTTCATTATCTAATATCGACATACGATAATTACCCTAATTTTGATATCTAATTTTTTTTAAATAAAATAACATCGTATATAGCTTTTAAATTATGAGTGTTTTGTAACAAAAAAATATGTTCTAAATTCGAGCATTCCAAATTCCAAATATAGCAAGTAGTTTTTTCCGTACACGAGCCTATGTATGACGCCTATTAAATGGCAGTAACGTCAATAAATTTGGATGATCTAAATGATATTTAATTAAACTTAGCATCTTCTTTATCAATTTATGCTGGACATAAAAAACAGAACTGCGTACATTCGCTTTCTGATAAATCTTATCAATTATTTATTTTACATGCTAATTTAACATTTTCCTAAAATATTAAAGAGCAAGGATCTTCTATATTTCTAGCAATACGATTAATCCTTTAAATACTCGTACATATAATCCTACATGATTCATATGTAGTTTCAATGAGATTGACCAAACTTGACAAGACATGTTATAAACAAGTTAAATTCTTGGTAAGATTTAATTACAAATTAAGTAATTAGGTAATACGATAAATATAGGTTATATTTTTAAAAAGTTATCAATAGTACATCAAATGTATGAACTAAGTATTATTCGAGGAATTCGAGATTATAAGGCCTACCATTGTGCTCCGTAATTAAAAATTTATTGTCTGTAATATTCCGTACAAAACTAATCAATTTTTCCGCTGTAATACGATACACTCGAGTTGCATTATTGCATATTCATTAAGGAGCTAGGATTATTGATATTCCCAAGTTTTATTTATTAGCTTTGCGTAGGGTATATATTTGATTTCAGTCAATTGGATCATTGATAATATCAGATATGAATATGATTCATAAAGTCATTATGAATTTATTCCATCTACTAATACTATTTTTCCATCTGATAAAATCAATTGGTTCATGTAAATTGTAATCAGATGAATAAACTCTAGGAAGTATTATATGAAATTAAAACAATTGGTTATTCTGTAACAGAATTATTTATGCATACTCGCATTCTCAAATTAAGTAGATATTTTTATTGAAGAAGGCATAATAAATTTTAACTCCCGAGGAATAAAAACATATTTATTTCACAAGATCCCCAGCATCTTTCTCCTATCCCCCCCCCCCTTAGGATTATAAAATACTGTAGCTCGTGAGCTATAATTGCGTTACAAACTTCTATTATAAAACTCAAAATTTTCCACAATTATCCGTAGGTACCCTATGAAAGATATGCCTGTGCATGAATTATATGCGTTCCGAATACTTTTGCTGCTTCTGCTCACTCCATAATTTGAGTTCAAATTTTATTCCAAAACAAGCTCTCAACTAAACTTGGAATTTGGATACATCATATTAAGCGAGAATGCCCGGATAATAGCATCGATAGTACTAGTACTCGTATATAGGAATGTGCAAAAGGAGTATATTTTTAAGGTAGATGAACTTTCCGAGTGAGAGAGTACAAAATAAAACTAGATAGTAAAATATAATACATTATGCAGCTCTTCTTGCTCTTGCTCAGCTCAGAGGAGGAGGAGGAGGATGGATGGATTGACTTTGAAAACCTCTCTCAAGTTCGAATCTAGGAGAGGAAAAACTGCGTTCCATTTAATACAGTAAAGCTGCATCAACAACTCGTACTCTCGGGATTTGAGTCCTTCGCCCCAGAGTTTTTTAGTAAGCTTGCACTTTCAATATAGGAGCACCACCATAATCTCTAGAGGCATATATTATATGCGATGTTCCTCACTAAAATGGAATTAATATCTGCATAAATCGACTACGCAAAGGGGCTTTACATAGGGGGGAATGCTAATCCTATATTCATCGTAAAAGGAGAGGTGGGAGGAGAAGGAGAGTATATTATTGTGAACTTTGAAACTCTTTTTTAAAAAAATACTTTTACCAACCATCTCTCATTGCATACATAGGATAGGTACCTAAACTGAATAATAAAAGTTCCTACATATTCGGGTGAATAGTGCGTTGTTGTTGTTGATGCGAAAGCTGTATTACACATATAGATGAAGGTAATTTTGTAGCTGGAACCACGTACTACTCCTATTACTATTTACACTTTTTGCTATCTCGCAGCTCACTCTTTGCAACGCTGCAATTCTATAATAGGGATATCTATAAAGTACCTTGAAGATTAAAGATTCTGATGCTGGGAGATGCAATGCTCCGGAATACCTTAATGAAAAATCAAGTTATCCTTATACGTACTACTACTAGGCTCTAATATAATATATAATAGTTCCTCTATTTCTCAACCATCTGACAAAAACATTCCTCGGTTTTTGCATATTATTTTGCGAACATTTCTTGAACATGCTAAAGCCTAAGAGTGTATAACCCCCTTTAAAGGTTATACAAAGGAGAAAAAGATAATTCCATATGAAGTTAAAGTTGATCTGTAATTTCTTATTCGCACAAATTACAGCCTATCCATGTTACAGAGTAGGTAGGTAGTACCTATCAGTATGAACTATAATAAGTACTATCATACGGTAATACTACAAGCTATTGCTTTATTTTTAAATCTTATCAAAAAATTTAGATCAACTGCGTAGAATTAGATTCTCCTTGAAATAAATTTAATAAACGCGTGTAAGATTTACATGTATTCTGATTTAGAAATGCAAAATATAAACTTCTATGCAAAAATGCAATTGAAATGTTCTGGAATCATTTTTCGTCACTCGAGGCTTTTTCTACAGGGATTATATTACCATCTACTTTATACATAGAATATATGGACGTACCCAATGAACCCTAGAGTCCATTAATAATGTTCAAAGCTCTCTTTAATATTTAATTAGTAGGACAATATTGGATTTAAAACTAAATTACTGTACACAATAATTTATAGAGTCTCGTATGGATTTATTTCAACGAATGAACATTACCCTAATTTCTCTCTATTCTATCATAAGTATTAAACGACCATTTATAAAAATAAACTCCATTTATCTTTTGAATTTATCTCGTGTTAGGACAATTATCGTACAATATAAATAAAAATCATAATTTATTCAAAGTTCAAACTCTATATTTTAACTTGTAGGTACTTATAAAGTACTATATAATATTGTACGATATTTATTTATATGTATTGTACATACAATATGTAGGTATGTGCAATAATATTATATTTCATTCGTAGAAAAGGGTGTAGTATTGTTAAGAGGAGTGTAGGAAAGGTAAACAAGCATTAAAAAAGTTAAGATATACCTATCCATTAATAGATTGTATTTAACATTAAACTAGCTTGGTTGAAATTCTGGTTTGCACTGCACTTACTTCTCCTATGCCCACTATGGATTACACATATGGAATATGGATAGGAATAGCTCCAAGTAAATAAAGGAAAAGAACAGGAGAGAACGTGTAGATGCATACGAGAGAGAATGCTACTAATACGCAATTTTTTAGAATTAAAATGAGTAATACTATTATAGCTTATACATATTGAATTCGAGGCTCGAGGGAGAAGATAGGAGGAAGAGAATATTGAGAGCTTTTCATACGTACGAGTATCTCGAGCCCTATCTAAAAAGTATTACTTTAAAGTATGACTATGCAATTCGAGAATGTTTTCAAGTACGATATTTACTTGACTAACTAGTATTAAAGGTACATATCGTAGTATCGTATATTTAAACTGGCACTATCGCATCAGCAGATATAGCTAGAGGAAAGCTTTCTTTTTTAACTTGGACAATCAGAGAAATATTTCAGTTCAACTCTCGGTGTATCAAACTAACAACTCCTAGAATATTCAATTCGATCCTCCTACAAACTATCGTAGGGGTAGTATATACGCACGGTCTTCCATCGGGGACAATCTCATTCCTCTACGGATATTTCGAGAGAGAGAGCTAGAGTTGTTCAAACAAGCTCAAAATATTACATTTTATCAGCTTCACCGGTACCTTTAGTGTACACGGATACATCTAAACACGGGATTTACTTTGAAAGAGAGTTATTGGAACTTCTGAGAACCTTCTCTACCTGCTAACTAGCAACGCCCCAGTTTGCCTAACAAACCCTGTATCAGTGTAAATATAAAAGGATAAAAAAGTCAGATCTTGACTCTTGGAGAAGAAACGGTGTGGATTAAATCAGAATTTGCAGCACGCAACAAGTGAGTGTGATTTACAATATAGAAGGGGGAAAATGATATTCGATGCTGGAGGCAGAGAATCACCTACGCCTACGAATTTCTCCAAATATTAATTGATTTTGCGAAAAGGTATGCATATTTCATGGAATATATATTTCCATAATTAGAGAACCTAATTATTTTAACGAGTATCCCCCAATCCGAAATATGCAGAGTAATTTGAACATAAATTACTTGGGGTTTCTTTAAAATTGCAATTTTTCAAATGGAATTTTTCCTAGAATAATATTATTTGAGAATATTCTGAGAATTAGGAGTTCATAGGGTACGGATTCGAAATTTACTGGAAAAATTTAATTATTTGTTGAATGTTAGGATTACAAGGGATTTGTTTATTTCTAGCTGTAGGCTAATATGATTTAATGAAATCATTATTTTTGTAGAATAGATATTACCGTATATAGGAGAAATGAATATGCTCAAAATGCCTCAGGTTATTATTTTTACTGAGGATGAATAGAGAGGGAAAGACCTTCCATTTGACATTCCTATCTCGAGTTTAGTTTGTGTGTTACAGATATAAACTGCTCTGAATATTCGAATTAGAATATTAATATTTCTCCCCCCACCACCATTTTATCGATAAATGAAATACATATTATATTATAGCTAGCGAATACTAGTTTTCTAGAAATGAATGGAAATGTTCATTCATTTACGACGTAGTTTTATTGGTTTAATTCCTCGAGTTAAATTTGAAAGCTCTAGAAGCTCTGCTCTAAAATATCATCGATTCATAGGAGAGAGTTGTCAAATCCTTTCAAGAGTGAATTATTCAATTTGTTAAAGAAGTGTGCGATTATTTAAGCTACTACAAAAACATACGCAAATTGTGGGCTTTACAGAGGTTATATTTATAATTTATTTATCCACTGGGATCAGATTCGAAGGTTGCCTCGAGCCTAATATTAAGCTGGTATGATATAAATACAAGTACTCGGAATATATACTACAATACTAACTAATAATGTAATTAAAAATATGTAGGTATATAAAATTTAGGATTAGTGACAGTGACAGGCAAGCAGGAACTCTACACGAGGCTTGCATCTGACTCGCGCATTTGCGAATTCTATTACTTACCTACCTACCAAGCTCCTACTATATACCGGCAGCTAGATATATAAGCTTGCAAAAAAAAAGTTGCAAATAAATATCGTTAACAAAGACTTGTTTTGATTCCCTGAAATTTATATACTCGTACTGTTACTGCTAACAGTAGAGAACTACTACTAACTCGCTTAGCTAGGTGGGTGGCTAAAAAGAAGCAGAAAGAACGAGAGGTAGAGATATAATACTATAACTTGTTCATGCAATCTTACTCTGACTGTCAGAAAGACCCTGGACTTTTGCACATTTCCTTCTATCAATAAAAATAGTACCGGGACAAAAAAACAAAGTACTCTCTAAACCTAATATTTTTTTGTACTACTTATACAGATTATATATTGAATTATGGAATCTTAATCTTTTTCGTGGTGTACAAAAAGCAGAAAAACAAACTATCTGTAGTTGCATAATTCACATTTAAACTTGTATCATTCCGGAAATTTCTTATTACATGTGTGCTAAGATTATATTAGTTATCTTATAGTAATTAGAGTGGGTTAGCTATAAATGTGACTTTGACATTCAACCTTCAAGTAATAATGCATTTTTCTATATATCGGTATGCAATCTAATCTTTGATAAACTCTTGTGATCTTTTAAGGATTCTAGCAAACCGGTAGTGCAGTACAAACCAATTGACATTTGAATCAAAAAAGCTTCGAATGGTTGTGATTTTTCAAATGAGGAAAGAAGCCACTTAAACTTTCAAGTATGATCTTTTAATAAAAATGAAATTAAGCAATAATTACATAAGATTTGACAGAAATGTGAACTAATCAAAATTTGTGATTTACGATTCTTTTAGGATGGAGGAAGATGCCTTATTCAATTTAAGATGGGACGCTCAAAGAACCTCACTCCTCGGCTCCGTGTCAAATTTTTACCAATCCGAGAGCTTTGTGGACACGTCTCTAGTGGCAGATGGACAAATTTTTAAAGCTCACAAGTTGATATTGAGTGCGAGCTCATCGCATTTGAAAAATATCCTTGAGGTAGGTCAAATTTCTAATCGTAAGTATCGTAAGTAAAAATGAATCCATGTATGAAATCCTCCAGAGCGTAGAGCAGCAACATGCAGTCCTCTTCTTGCCACCCTCTGTCAAATCTATAGATTTGCACAATGTCCTCAAATTTATATATGGAGGTGAAATCAAGATCAATCGAAGAGAGCTTAAAAGCTTTTTGGAAGCAGCAAAGTTGCTCCGTATAAAAGGGATGGACTTTGATCTCGAGGAGGAACTGAATGCTAATGTTCTTGCCCCGAGTCATCCTTCCACCTCCCCCCACAACGCATCCCCCCTCATCTTCGGGGCCAATGGACGATGAAGGTCAATCCTCAATGTCAAGTAGTAAAAACCTACTCCACACTAAAAGACTCTCCCTTGCAGAAGAGTCTATATCCCCGCTCAATCTGCACACGGATCGAGGAGAAAGCCCCAAAGAAGGAGAAGACGGAGGAGGAGGTCAGAATCAGAGGGCACATCATTCATCTGGAACGGGGAAAAGTGTCATAAGTTGTACAGGCTCCTCTTCAACGAGTGCTCCATCTGACCTCCCTTATCCGGGAGGAGGAGGAGGATCAGAAAGGAGAGGATCGGGTATATCGAGTACTTCGATTAGAGATGTTCGAGAAAGACTCATCTCTGAAACGCTCACCGATGCTACAAATGAGGATTCCTCAGATATGGTCATTGATCAAGAGACCGTGGACCATCGGCTTCACATGTCACAGCAGCAGGAAGTAGAGGGAGGTGGGAATGAAATTGAAATTGGTAAAGGTGACCGAAAGCTCTCGATAAGTGAGTACAAATTAAGCGAAGGAGAAGGTGAAGAGCATCATGGAAGGCATTATATCGAGGAGGAGGAGGAGGATGGAGAACAAGGGATGACTATATCTCTTACACCTGAAGTATCGCTTAGGGAGGAGGAGGTTGGAGGTCCAAATCCTCATCATGGCATTCAGATCACATCAGTTCCAAAATGCACAACGCCACATTCCTTTGTGGGAAGAAATAATCTTGGGTTAGGTCCAGGTTTGTCCTTGGGATCTCGGCTTAAACCACTTGTTCCAACGACTCAAATGTCTCTAACCTCTACAACACCAAATGAGGGAATTCTTATGCGAATGATGAGAGAGGTGATTGATTTCTTTATACAATATAGTAATATTCTATCTCGGCTTAAACCACTTGTTCCAACGACTCAAATGTCTCTAACCTCTACAACACCAAATGAGGGAATTCTTATGCGAATGATGAGAGAGGTGATTGATTTCTTTATGCAATACAATAATATTCTTTTGTGGTTTATATAATAATTCATATGCCTTTGGTACAGCCTCTTCAATCCGCGACCGTTCCATCATTGAGCATGACGAGTAAGATGTCAGCAACACCTAATCCGGCCTTTTTTGGTTTAAATGAAACGTAAGATTTGCCATTTAATAATAAATACCTTAAAATTAACATAAAATTTGAAATTTATTAACTAACTAAATTGATTAACCGTATCATTGAATTATGTATTGTATTTTTAAGATTTTATATATATAACTTTTAGGATTTTAGGGCAGAGAAAGTGAGAGAGAAAGCATATACCGATAGTATCATAGTACTTAATACTCGTATCATTGTGTAGTATCCAGAATCTGATTTGAAATTATTTTTGTTTGGTTTTTGCAAATTTTGCATGTTCCGTTTTTGTACAAAATCCGCCATATACTACCTCACACGTCTCTTTTCATTTTGTTGAATAATATAAATACAATTTAAGGATTTCTTCTGGTTTTTGCATGCAAACAGATTGTATCGGAATGGGGTTGCAATCAAAGTTGAAAATCCACCATCTCCAACCACTTCTTTTGTACTGCCACATGCTCCTCCTTCTCCTCCACTCGTTCCATCACAAGTAAAGATCAATCAAAGGAAAAGGTTCCTGGTTTCGGTGGGCAAAGGTCAGGGCCAGGGCACCAGTCGCCCCTCAACTAGGCCATTATATCAAGGGTCTGGTCCTTCAAGTTCAGGCTCCCATACCTCCTCCTCCTCCTCAATTACTAAAAGGTTTAAAAGGAGGAATTGGATAAAAGTCAGGGTATTTGCAAATGCCACCATTGCAGAGAGATCTATCAAAGCCGAAGATTTATGGAGATTCAAATGTAAAGATGAGATAATCGGATTTTTTATAAATTCCTCTCTTTTTACTAAATTCCAAAATCCAAATACCTATACATATTCCTATAATCTTTATATTATATTAATCAGGTAAGAATCAGACCAAAGAAGGATTCAAGGTTTATTACAATTGCCGGGTCACAACTTGTCCCTCTACAATGTTCCTTCATTACGAAGTTACCACTACGAAAGTGAATATGCACTGCTCAGAGGTGGAGGAAAGCCATATTCATATTGGAGCTAGCGTCAAGCAGACTATACGAGACATTTTTACAGACATTTTTAGAGAGCGGGGAGAGTTTAGTGAGGTTGATGAGATTGTGGAGGAGCTGAGAAAGAGAAATATCTTCAGAGATGATAATTCATGTCTTCTTAATCAAATCAAAGCATTTGTAACTAGATTAAAACTCAGTCAGATAAAGCACCACCATACTACTAGTAACTAAATGAATTCCTAATAAAAATAGTCTGTCTTGTACTACTATTTACCTCCCTTCCGTGCTCTTTACACTTTATATAAATCGTATATCTGTATACTCTGTAAAATCCATCATAACTTATCGTTAGAATTAATGACTTCATACAAAATGTAATTTACTTAATGCCAATACAAAGTGTCAAACAATCGACTTGTGTATTTTCATTATATAAAGTATTCACACACATAGCATTTTCATTTTTAACTTCCTACTACTTTTACTGAATAAATTTACCCTTTCTGAATTTTATTGTACCGGGAATGAAAGATATTTGTGCAAAATTATACGAGAATGCGAGTATTGATTCACTTTATAAAGTTCTACTTGGTAAAACTCATATCCTTATAAATTACCCGTAATACATTTACTTAAAGAGTCTCTATAATTCAAAAGGTCAGAATTAATTGTACTTACTCTTTTACATTTTAAATTTAAACCTAATATTTAGATAGGCTTGGACAATCCACAAATATTAATGCGTGTTATTATATCAATGATTAGAGCACCTCCTCCTGCGGCAGGACATCATCATGGGGGGAGTGAGATACGGAAATTAAAGCGATTTGTCCAATGTTCTAATTGCTCCAAGGTATGCCAAATATATGCAATGATTACCGATTTGAGGATGAGATCTTAGATTTAACTTCTTAATGTTTTCAGGTTCTAAGCAGTCTATCAGCTCTTAAAAGGCATATGGAAGGTGTGTAAAAAATTTAAATGAATTGTATAAACTTGAAAAGTATAAATCCCATCTAACGCTAAATATTTTATCATTTTAGATGTCCATTGCGCTCGAATACAGGTAGCATACTAGAGAATCCATCTCCTTCCAAAAATGATAGCTTTTAGGCATACTAATTGGCAATAATTATAAATCTTTTATAGGGAAAATGCATCATCTGCGGTCGAATATATTCCTCAAGGTTTGTGTGAAATCTCTAAATTGCCTATAAATATTAAATATCCGTATAACGGTATAATACTTATAGCATTTTTATTTCGAGAGTCGAGACTGTTCTAATTTGTAAAATTTTAACCCCTCAACTGTAGGAACTCACTTTTGACCCATGTCTACAGCGCTCATAAGCTCCACCACGACTATAAAGCCGTTGCAAGGATAATTCGTGAAAGCGACTTTGAAAAGTTTGCATCTGGGATATAAGCTTGAATTAAAGGGACCGGATAAAAGACAACTCTCTTATTCAATTACTACTACTACTACTACATTGATACTACGATACAACTAATTAGTTTATTATTAATTCTTAAAATATTTCAAAATTAGTAGATACTACTAGGACTAGGTCAGGTAATAATGGGAAATTACTTCAACTTCAAGTAATCAATTTTGTACTAATACATATATTAAAAAACCTCAAAAAGGTCTGTAATGTCCTTAATCCTTTCCTTCGTGTTATCTAATACTTGTACAACTTACAATATGTATAGAAATAATATTCGTATAATGGAAATCAAATGGACAGATCAGTCTTAGGCTCTTAGCCTTTAGGTATTATATATCTACGATATTAGGTACTATATATCATATTCTTCAAACGAGCTAATTAGGGATATCCAGGAATCAATAGGTATATTTTCAGACTATCAATTTTTGGGATACTACATACTAGGTACTTGTACAATATGTACGCGTACGACTACACTATTGACTATTGCATTATCATAATGAGATACTTTGATGAAACGGGTTACGGTACCTAAATTCCAATTTCCTATCCTCAGGTTCTAATTTTATTCGTATTTCGTTTGAACATTATCGTTTAGTGCAATTATTTCTTACAAATAATATGATTGATTTCATTCTGAATGCGAATCTTATTTTAAAGCTCAATTGAGTTGCTGCGGATCACGTTTATGCATGTTTATAACAGGAATTTATGTAGCAGTAGAGTTCAAATCTTCAGGTTAACAAGTTCTATTGAAACTTGAATCCATATATCTATCTACAAATATCTTGTGCCTTTTGAATTGAACTAATCCAGAAATATACAATTAATTTAACGCATCTTGAATTTGAAAATTACATATACTATTATAGGGAGAAAATGTCAGAGTCAATGATAATTTTGATATCCAATTAAGGGGAAGTGGACGAACCATCTTTATAATTAGCTAGTAGTACCTAGGTATCAGTTTATGATTGGGTTAAAGATGAGGGGTTAAATAGTTTGGGAAGGTTAATTTTGTTAAACGCATTCTAAATATCTCTTCTTCAGCCTATATGTAAGTATGAAATTTCAGTAAACTGCATTTACATTACAGATATAATTTGCACAAGTGAGGGAAGGACAAGGAAATACAGATAAATCCCATTAACTTGAAGTACAATTTTTAAGAGCAATGAATTTTCGATATATGTATACTATCGTACTATTACGATACAAATTATATTAAACATATAAGCTTTGATAACCTTAAATACGATACCTAAGAATATAGTACCTTCATTTACTTTATTAGTATAAATGACTAAAGGAATTGTAACTTATCCTTATGTATAAACAGATATGTAATACTACATAGACCTAGTGTAAATAATTATAATCTAGTAAATTGTAGATTCTTAATAGCATTATATTCTATTGTAGATACATTATATTTATTTCCTAAATAACTTTATTATAAATCTTGAGGTTTTTGTATAGTTTAACCTTTTAAAGGTTAAGGTTTTATTAATGTTGGGTTAAAGTTGATTTGTTTTAAAAAAGGGATAACTTAAGTACAATATATCTTAATGATAAAGATTATAATATCCAAATATACTATTCGTAGGTGCATATAATTATAATATAATTATATCTTTATTATTTCAAATAATGTTTAATGACTCCTTTAAAGCATAGGTCATTCGAGTCAATTGTAATATCCTCATCTAATGCCTACAATTAATTTTTCTGAATCAATACATTATAATAGGTACTACTACGGAGTACAGATTATGATTTATACAATAATATGATATATAGTACGTATAAGAGTGCAGCATATATTTTATTTATTATCTATTAATACTTACGGATATTCCGTTCGTGATCTACACTCTAAATAAATTTGATTATAATTTATCTTTATACAATTAATATACAGAGTTTTCCTTTACATTGTATTGTACTTCTATTGAAAGTTCTTTTAAATTTCAAGGTGTCCTTTTAAAATATGATAAATTGATAATTTTATACAATTATGTATAGGGGAATTCGATATATCAGTAATATGTACTCGTATAATCGAATCTAATGGAATTCCTTGCAAGTTGTTTGCTCTTTAAATACAGACTTATCAATATACCTAACGAAATGTTTATATACAGAGTTGGATGAACGACAGTTTGATTAAATCAATATTAATGGTGCATACAATATTACAGTAAT
This sequence comes from Megalothorax incertus, assembly GCA_036507255.1. Classification (NCBI taxonomy): domain Eukaryota; kingdom Metazoa; phylum Arthropoda; class Collembola; order Neelipleona; family Neelidae; genus Megalothorax; species Megalothorax incertus. Next base: position 10,657 of record JAAZTK010000229.1, on the reverse strand, counting down.
TAAGAGATCTATCGCTTTAAACATTAAAGTCATTGTGTATATAATATTTTACTTAATACCTATGAATTATGATCCTATATACGGATATATCTTTTAAGGGTTTTTGACTTTACGCAACTTAAGTACATTCATATAATAATGTGTAGTGCAATTAAGTAAATCTATTCTTTAAGCCCTGGATTGTTGGGGGGATTTATTTTGTTTAATTGTTATTATTTTATCATTTAATTTAATCTAATTTCAATAAAATTCACACTCATACTTGTGGGAAATATGATACATTTTTTATGATTCTCATTTTATTGAAAGTGACATATGCACATGTAATACAATACCTTTGATTTTAACATCGCATTGCCCCAAATATATCGCACAGGAAGTTATTCATGCTAAACAAGATTTGCTTCAATAGTCAATTTGCTTCGGAAGATATTGACCTTGTGCATTGTAGTAGACTGTAGCCCTCATTTTGACGGATATAATGATCAACAAATTCACTTTTGCTCAATACCCCTTTTCGAAATGAATAAATTTGTGTTCATCCTTATCATAAAGCCTCTAAAAATCCTCATCATCTTTGCAATTTTTGCATTGCCAATTCAATATCTTTTTGGAAAAATTCAATCCAAATTCCATTATCAAAATCTCCCAAATCCCAAATCATCTCGTTTTAAATTAGAGCAACTCCGAAAGGAAATTCCCACCCCCAACCCAAAGTTCATTCTCTTCTGGACAAAAATGTACAATGAAGAGAGATTAAGTGATTATTGTATAAATAAAAACACTTTACAAAAATGTCCTTACAAGTGTAATTATTCTACAAATAAAGCTCACCTGCATTTAAGCAATGCAATTGTCTTCCATTCTGCCCGATTTTATTTTGGGGATCTTCCGAATCAGAGAGATGACCAAATATGGGTATTTTTTACCATCGAATCTCCTCTACATACCCAATTCAATTGGGAAGGCCGAGAAAGTATATTTAATTGGACTATGACATACAGAAGAGGTTTGACATTTTGAGGATTTGGCGTTTTTTTGATAATTTATTCATTTCCCCGCAGATTCTGATATACCTATCCCTTATGGAGAAGTAATTCCATTGAGGAATAATGAAGAAAGGGAGACAGTCTCGAATTTTGAAGCATTTCGGTTCGATTAAGGCTTTAAATTGATCAATTATTCATTGAGGCATTTTTAGATTAAAAAAGTTTGCCACGATTGCAATTTCAAATTGCGTAGCTGATGAGGAAAGCAACCGGAAAGACCTTCTGGGGAAATTGATGAGACTCCTCCCTGGGAAGATTGACATTTATGGGAAATGTGGTGATCTTGATTGTCCTGGGACTGTCGAGGATCACTGTTCAGGCCCTATGACATGTCATCGCTTCTTATCGGGACGCTATAAATTTTTCCTCTCATTTGAGAATTCCCTTTGCGAAGAATACGGTTAGAAACAGTTAGATAATACAATGCTATATTGTAAATACCCTCATTTAATTAAATCTACGCATTTAAAAAACAGTTACAGAGAAATTCTACAATGCCCTTCTTCTTGGGATGCTTCCAATTGTATTCGGCCTTGAAAACTATACCCGAATTGCTCCACCTAACTCTTACATTGACACAAGATCATTTCCCAATGTCAAAGCTCTAGCGAATCATCTCCTCTTGCTGGAGAAAAATTACACAGCATACTCGGAGTATTTTCAATGGAAAAGGGATTTCAAAATTGATCAAAGTGACTATTTTGACAGGATTTGGTGCTCACTTTGCGAGAAGCTTTGGAAAACACCAAAGGAAACCCGAAACACATATAAAAACATAACCCGTTGGTGGAATTACAATGCAGGTGGGAATCACCGGTGTATTTATAATTATACCATCCCTGTTAACTAGGTAGTTCTGTATCAGTATGTTAACATATCGTATTTGAAGTCTTTGTAGCCATATTACAATATATCTTACGAGTAGGTACTACAATATGATTCACTGCTAGTGCTCATAATTAAAGCAAACAAAGAAAACGCTTTGTATTGTATCACATTCCCTATACAAAATACAATTATGGCCTTCTTGAATATAATATTATATTGTAAATTATGCTCGTTTGAACATGTGTATTACTGTATTTATTTAATGGTAAGTTCATTGGTCTGTAAAATCTATCCAGAGTTTATAAAGCGATTTAAATGATGCAATATTATTATTTTTCTGTATAAAAGATCCTTCCAGAAAGATTGTGAAATTGTGAAATGATTCACTTCAAATGAATACAAAATAAACACACTGGGGCCATCCAGAGTCCTCCTCAATGCAAAGCGCAGATAAACATTTGATAATGTATTCAAAATATTCAAAATACATGTACCCAAAATTAATTCTTTCATTACTAAACATTTATCTAACTAAAGAGCTATAGGTAATAGGCATTGTATATCGTTCCTCCAATCTAATCCTATTAGTATTTTATATGCAATCTCCATTAAAGATACTCGTATACCGAGATTAGTTTGATAGGATAATTTCACTACATATATAATTATATTTTTTTTTTTGCAAAATACTGCTACAAAATTTTACACATTTTAAGACGGGACTTTGTTGAAGATAAAAAAAAAGATTAAATACTCGTAATTAATACTCGTAATTAAATACTCGTAATTAAATACTCGTATACCTACCTGAGGGGATTGGAAAAAAAGGTTTGGATGTTTGGATTTCAAGGTTGGAAACTCCATAATTCTCTCACTCATCAACCTACACGTTTACATGTAAAAGGTACAGGTTAAATGAGATTTGGATTGTTTTGAATTCACTTCTACTATTAGGTAGGCATCTTATAAAGAATTATGTACCTGCTACCTATTAGTATATACTTTTACGATATATTTTTACAAGTAGGAAGAAGCAACTTATGATCTAGTGAAGTGAACATTAGGTGGAATCCCTGCCTAATATTAAATCCAAAGAATTAACCTAGTCCATATTCATATTATTCCAAAGTCCATATGCATCTATACGTTTGATCGTATAGACACATGACTTGAAAGCGTTTACCGAGAGCCAACTTCTCTCTCCTCCTCCTCCTCCTCCATCTCCTCCTGCTGCGGTATTTGGGCATTGTATACGATTCTAACCTAATAACTTGCCTATTCGTGCACAATTTTTGTGTGGGCTCACACAAAACATGTGTTTTTTGAGCCTGGAAACGGAGAACGATTGTCATTGTTTACAAGGAAGGAGGAGAGGAGACGTGGAAGTGCTCCAAAATCTTGAAAGTGAACTATATATTTGTGAGTATATATTATAACGATTAGGAACTACATTAGCACGTTATACAAATATATAATATGTAAATCCATTGTAATTATATTTTGACGAGAAATCTCTTTGTTGTGAAGGAACGGGATATCCTATATCCCAGTATTACAGTAACACATTAGTTTCAAGTTGGTCACTAAAACTTTGTTTCGGCGCATGCAATTCAGTAACAGCTAGAATTGCAGAATTGCATTGATCGAACTCGAGTATAAGGGGGATTTTTGCACATTTGCATTTGCAGTCGTCTTATCAGAAAGTTCTAAGACGGGTCCTCCTACTTGCCCAAATTTCGGACCCCGAGTTCCCCGAGTCAATAATATAAACTCTTTCTTTCTCGACTCTCTTTATCCATAAAGTAAATAGAACCCGGGTACTTTTCCACATTCCATATAGTACCATATATTCCTCGATTGGTCACCCCCGAAAAACTGCTGAAACTTTAATCAATTCTCTTTTTCTCCTCGTCCTCTATTTGACTGTCTTGGCTTCTGGAGCTTCCATTCGTCAACTCCTCTTCCTGATCCAGGAGTTTCCATATTTGATACCTATTCAGACGTATTTTAACTATTTAACGATTCTCCTCCTCTTCCATTTAAATTCCCTCCTATGATGACAATTAACTTTCTTTAGTATTCATAATTAATGGGATCCCCCGAACAACATCATTACCTCCAGTTCTGTTCTTTAGTTCGTGTCAAGTGGAAGTGTATTTACTGATAATTTCACAATCCCCAAAAATTCCAATCCTATATAGGAATTTACATGCACTTTTATTTACAATTTTTAACAGTGTTGGAGAACTTTAACCTTTCGATTTCTAAACGACCCCAATATTTTTTAAAGAGTTGCTTCAAAACGATCGAGGAATATACCTACTAGGCTACTACCTACACATCTATTGGTATTTCGAATTCGGATAGATTTGAGGGGATTGCGGATTTGGAGCCATAAAGTGAGTGAGAGTTGGGACTAATCGGATTAAAAGTAGAACGGAAATATCGATTTTTACAAGGAAATGCAATGATTATATATCTAATTAACTAATCCTTTTGGTTGATTACAGGAAAAACCTCTAAAGACTCTGGAATACGGAAATAGGCCCAAAGTAGGCCTAAGTAAATCTTGGAAAAATGTCAAACTGGTAAGATTTCAATTAAGGTTCATATAAGCCTGCCATTTATGTAATTACCTAATTGGACATCTTTATTTTTCTAGGCGAGAGGAACATGAAGCTCTATTCTTTAGTGTTCTCATCATAGCATTTGCCCTAGTCTGTTATCTAACATATCTCTGCGTACGACTCTTCTCCAAATGCATTCCAAAGCTCACGAAAGCTGCTAGAAGTATTGATTTTTTTCACATAACGAGCTCCATTATTTTTTAATCTTTGATTATTTATACTAGATCTATGCGGGAAAGAGGCTCAGAGGGGAAGACATCATAAAATAAACACGGAGTTGACTGATTTTGACCGGATGACCGAATTAACCGTCATTGGGGAATCTGAGAGCCGATGAAATCCTGTCTGCCTAGCCCGAAAATTCGCATTTATTTTAATATTTTATTTCTTTTAAAACTTGTGATCTGCACGTATTATGCCAATATCATATTTGTACATATTTTTAAATCGCTAAAAAGCCTCAAGACTCACTTTGTATTACATGTGAATAAAAAGATTGAATTTAATTCAAAAAGTCGAGAGCTGAGATGTATTAGAATTTAAGAGATATCGATCGATATTTTTCATATGCAGGGGCTAAATGAGAGAAAGTTTCCGAAATTCGGACAATAATTTTATTTTGATATCAATAATACATATACCTATTTTGAATAGATATGAATTCAATATGAAATGTGAAAGTTTTAAACTTTTAACAGATAATTGTTGAAATGTTAAATATATATGAAATATGAATATAAAGCTAGCACCAAATACTCTGTACGATACAATGTTTTATAGATATCATCCTATATCAAAGTCAGATTAGATTCAATCAGCTTCTTCAGCTTCAGTTTAAGTTCCAGGAAAAAAGATGGTGTTTCACGAGCATGTCACGCACGCCTGTTTTGACCTCTTGACCTTGTGTTTTGTCATCCATCAGCGGTCTTAATTCCCAATCCAAGCTGAGGGAGAATGAAAATTGGGAGAGCTATGAAAAAACAGAATTTAAAAATCATATTTCCAGACTTCAAGTTATAAATAAAATGCTTACAATTCGTAGTTCGCACTTAAGGCCAACCCAGCCTGGTGAATTTAGAAAGCTCCAGGGATGGTACCTGAAATGCAAATTCGATTCTTAAATTTCAAAATGGGCTATGATGAGATATGCACTACCATTTGTTTAAAACTTCATAAGAGGAGCAAATAATTTCAATCCAGAGATGCAAAACTTGCTCGTTCAAACCGAGACAAATGAGTGACCGGAATTTTATATCCATTTGAACTTTGTCGTGCGAGCGATTGATCATTTCAATGCAGCGGTAAAGGAGCTAATAGAAAATCATTTTTAAAAATTATCACTTATTATAATAGATCGTATAGGAAAATGTACCTCTTCCGGAGATAAAACCTTGCCATCCTCATCTAACTTGAAAGTTTTGCACAAGACTAGTCGAGAATAAACGCTTTTGAAATCTCTTTCAATCTCTTTTGAAGCAACCTCCTCTAGGAACATCCATGGATGGACAGGGCCAATTGTCGCTGGTTTTTTCATCCCATGTTCAAAGATCCTTTTTAGGGTAGGGCAAAGCGTCCCCCTTACTAAATTAAACTTTTTTTACAAAGTGTGTCTCAATTTACCCGATATTTGGAGAAAATATTTTTTTGTCCCCCTTACTAAGCCTTACTAAACTTAAAAACTAAACTACTACTACTACTTACCTAAATCTGCAATTTCCTCTGATACAGAGTCATCTCCAGCAGGGCTATACTGTTTGGACCGTTCATCAAGTGTTGTAACAAGCTTTGCGGGGAACCAGCCTCGTAATCCGTTCAATTCTCCTATCCAACAATGCTCATCGGTAGGATTTATCACTGTAATTATATCATTCTTCCGAAATCCAAGCTCATCGTCATCACGCCTCTCAAAATCTATAATTTATTTCATTAGGTGAAAGTTGGAGAAAGCACATTGGATTAATAATTTACAAATCGTACCAACTAATGCCTTAGCCCTTTTAAGGCCGATATGAATTCCAAAATTAAATCTCTCTTGGTCAGTAGAGTGGCTTTCAATGGAGTAATCCGGCTCGAGGCACACTCGCATAAATTTCGGGTCTCCCACAATAAAATGTCGTCCAATTTGTATAATAGCATCGTGCAAATCCACAATTAATTCTGTTAAATTGTAATTATTATTAAATCCAAATGAGAAATCACTGTCAGATGACAATGTTTTGAAGATATTTAAAAATTAATACCTGTTTGCCTGATATTCTTACTTCTGATATCATCAATCCCTTTATCACCGAATATATTCTTGAACACGGAATTCCCTCGACTTCTCCGTTCCTTTTGGCTCGCCAACTCTCTCTTTTTCACCCGCTTATTCTTGTTTGAGAATATTGAGCTATCACTCACAAGTTTTCCGGAAAGTCTCTTTCTCTCCTCCTCCAGGATGACCTTGTTTAAATCCGCCTCGAAAAAATCAATATCTAATGAATCGAAATCCTCAAGACTTGATGGAAGATCCGAGAGAAAGTTGAAGATTTCTGCAGAAATTTAGGAATATCAAAACATTAATTTTACATATTTTTAGGCAACTTGTCCATTCCATTGAATTTAAGTGTCCATTCATTACTACTAGTAGGGTACTACTACGATATACATATCTAATATTAATATTTGGATAGATTGATATCCAAATTACAGTCTCTTCTACACTGGTGCAACTTAATGAATGAATATGATAGGTAAATGAATTTCCAATGTCACTTTTTATACATTTTACGCTTTACAGGTTAATGAAACTTAATATCCATTTAAAGACGTTTCTTTATAGCTATGCATAATGACTCATATTCCCCTCTGCTCTCACTCTGGACAAGAGTTCCCTTGAGCAACAACCGCCACAATTCTTTTTGTAAATTATAATTGATTTTTCAACAGATTTTCTGCTAATCATAGTACATTTTAAGTTAATTGAATACGCCTAATTAAGTAAGAGTTTATAAGTACATTTATTCGTTTTCTTTTTCACCCGGGCTTCGAGTGTCCTTCAAATCTCCGACTCCAGATTCAAGACTTTACGGATATCTAAGTACTACTAGATACTACACGGAATATAGGTAATCATTTCATACGATTAGTAGGCAATATATGTAATAGTCACTTGGACATAGAATCTATGTGATTAGACGAGAGTCAGTTTAATAGATTAGGCATCAGAAACAGATTAAAACAACATCTAAACCAGCCTAACAATCAAGCCACCAAATCAATGGAAACTCTCGACCTCATCCGAGCTGTTTTTGAGGCAAAAGAGTCAGAGGAAGACCCAAAGGGAGTGCTTAATGTATGTATTTTATGATATATTTAGAAGCTTATTAATTGAGCCTAATTCTATATTCATGTATTTAATTTAATAGGATCCATATACGCACTTTCGTCTTTTTCATTTTGAGGAGGGGGACTTTGATGTCTCCAAAAAGAAGGGGGACCTGAATAAGGATCCTTGGAAGAACTACATATGGAATAAATGCCCATCGGAGGATGATATGAAGGAGAATATGATTGTGACCTACCTTGAGCTCCTCCCAAATGGAATGTCAAAGAAGGACAGGAAAGCTCGAGAAAAGTTTTGGAAAGATAAACTCGACTCGACAAATACGGAATATGGTCTTAATACCAAGCAAGACTGCAATGCATACCAATCATAGACATCTAAATTACATGCTAACTCTATTTCTCAAGAAGTATATCTATGTACATATTCAAGAATTGTTCTTATCTAAATTATATAAAAGTCGCAACGACTCCACAACAAATATTACAAAAATTAATTGAAGCAATAAAATTAACTCTAACCTGCAGAGTTCTTTAGTTTTATCAATTCCTCCTCTGTGCAATTTTATAAAATTATTTTAGATCTCGTATTGGCTTTCTTTTTAATTACTCACCTCTGTATTTTAATAGCGAGAGCATAACCTTAAAGATAAGGACATCCCCCTCTGCAAAAAACAGGTCCCAAATTCGGAGTAGGATTTTGACATGGACAATGGACGCAAATAGAGTGAGGAACCATGTGAAGACGATAATGGCCTAGGTCAATATCATGCTCCTTTAGAATAGAATCAATCTTTGGAAAAAATTTCTCCACAAAATGACCTAGGACAAGTGCATCAGTGCGAATCCCAATGAAATCTGAACAGAAATATGTTGGTGGAAGGACCTCTTCAATCAGAGTTGATAGTAGCCAAAATACATCCTCTTCTTCAAGGATGAGAAGCAAATGTGCAACAATGCATCCTATCTGACAATAGCCAATATCAGGATAAAGCCATGCAATAGCTCGTAGCACACGACGGAGCCGAGGAATCCCAGGTGAATCAGGCTTGTCAAAACAACCATTCCCGGGAAGAATCCGAAGCAAATCCCGTTCAATGGCTTTTGCAAATGAAAAATATTCATTTGCGGTGGATTCTCGAACAACTTTATAATATGGGAGATTTGTGGGAGACAATTTCTTTTCAAGAGCACCCGAAAGACGCATCCAGATTTGAGGTCGTAGAGAATGAGGAATCCCTCCGATTATATCCTCGGAATTTTGCGAATCTCTTCTTGGCCTTCCTCCATCACCTCCGGCTCCGGGAGAACTCTCAGGAGATTTGCTCTTTTTCAATCTCATTAGATCCCACATTTTTTGTGTGAGAGGAAGTTTGGCAGGAAGCGAATCCCAAGATAGCTCTGTGACCTCCTCTCGGCTATGTGAAAACTCTAGATATGCTAGCCATTTTAGCCTGGAGAAAAATTATATTAATTATCTAGGAATAATATATGAAATTATGCTTGAGCAAATTTACCGAGCACATGGATTCTCTCCAAAAGGAATCCCCAAGAGTTTGGAGGAGGATTGCTCTGGCCCATCTTCCTCCTCAACCCGGAAACCTAGTTCATCAAAAAACCCCGAGTCATCCACGTCTCCTCCATCGAGATTCCCCAGTCTCATGGAATGGGCCACGCCTGAAAATGGAACTCCAGGCCGGGGAATGGCCTATCAAGATATATATTAATTTTGAATTTAGGACAAGTTTGATGCACCTTACCTCGTAAGAAAGACCATTCTTCTCTGAAGAGTAAATTTGAACTTCATTTTCCGGGTCGTCAGTAGCGGATTCCACCAGCCCAAACTTCTGAACATTTTGGTCCAAATTATTATTGCAATTTTTATCGATAATAATATCTGAGGAAATCTCTTTAAAATCTAAATGGTTTTGGTTAGAAAACTTTTTGATGGGATTCAAAGGGTTAACTTGGGTCAAATTGGGATCTGTCAGATCTGCGTTCGCGGCTTTCTCAGTTAATTGGATATCGTTCGTTGTGATAATCATTTTGGAAATATCCGTACAGAAATATTATTTTAAGGATTCGATAGTTGATACGATATTAAAGAGAGTTACATTTTGGAATGATCGCAACTTGAACTTTCTCTTCAGATAAAAATTAATAATGAGTTGGATTTACCGTAGATCTGTTTTTGCCTTCTGGTTGATAAACCGCATAATATTATTGATATTAAAATCCATATTTTATTGGTATTATTACTCGTATAAGTAGGTACACATGCACAAGTGTCCCGAACAAAAACAGTTGCATATTAGCAGATATACATACAAGTATTAATCCAATATTTAAGAAATCAAGAGAGATATCTTTATAACGAGTATATCAAGTTTGTGCATTGCATTGAAATTAATCCAAATGATACTCACATTTGGGATATAAAATTATTTATGTTTATTCTTTAATATACAATAATTACTTCTAAAATATTATTGATACTCGTATGAATACTTGGGATTAATTGTAAAGCGATTTAACTAATCTTTATATGGGATTAGCGTTATATAAAAGTTGTATTTTTTTTATTTTTTACGTGAGCATTTCCAACGCCTACATATCCTTTCCTGTCGTTGGCCTTTAATAAGGATTTTGCAAACTCCATTCTTCTTCAATTGATAAACATGATGAAAAAATAAATAATTTAATTTTTGAGTAAACAATTAACTTGAACTTGATTTGTCATATGCGAAAAAATTGGTTTCTTCACGCAGGATTGCGTAAAGAGAAAGTAGATTTGGAAATTAACATTTGACATTTCCAGGCTGGAATCTC
>JAAZTK010000228.1:0-25198 GCA_036507255.1 Megalothorax incertus | reverse complement strand
GGAAATTATTCAATCAGTATCAGAGTCAGATAAAATAGTAAATTTTATCTGATTCTGCATTGAAGAGGGGTAAAAATCAAAAGCTAACTAAGGAGCCGAAGGCGACGTAGGTAGCTTGTACTATATAAATGGATAGTCTTTTTACTTTTTAGACTCTTTCATCAGTTCTTTCTTCCTTGTCTTCCAGAATGGCTGGACATCCCCCACATTCTCCAGGAAGTTATGCAGCCTTGGAAGAGTCGATAAATAATATTGAAGGGGCTAATCACTGGGAAAAGAGGTGGATAGCATTCCAATATAGAACACAGTGGAGACCCATCATTACCGAAGAAAATATTCGGCTCCACATAATCGAATGGAGGGTAATTAAGATTAACATCTTTAATTCTTTATTTCTACTCATTATTTCAAAACTATTCTGATAAACTTGCTCTAAATCAAGGGTTGGGTTAAATTCTCATGGTGGTTACCTCGAAGATGAGTTGATGGACACCCTGAGGAAGGGAATTATTGACGCCAAAACCTCAAAAATTCTGCTCGAGTTCATTCGAGATGAGGATTTCAAAATTTTTGGTCCGAAAAATATTTAAAATGGGAGTTGTGACCATTATATATTTCTTATTGTGTAAGAAACAACATGAGAATTTAATTTTTTTAAACTAAAGGTATTGGAGAAGGCGGAGGCTACCAAAAATATTGAATTTACAGAGGTTAGGTTAAAGAATACTCAAAATACGATCCCCGAGGGTAAACATACGTTCATGATTTGGGGAGGGGTAAAGCCCCGTAGGGTAAACCCTCGTAACAATTTTAATCTTGACGGGTCAATCACCTCTTTGACCTACTAAAGAACCCTGGAGGCAAGTTCCCTCGACAAGTATTTAAGGATGGAGGATTTTTCATTTTGTGACCACACGATGAATGTCCTGCATCCCGCGAGACCTGGATGACCTCCCCCAATCATGACCGTAGGGCTAGGTAATTGAAAAATGGGTTGCTCCCTTCCACCACTTGACCCGGAGGGTTAAGAGCTCAAATGAGCTCTCGTCCGTGAAGACAACATTGCATTGTCCCAATACCTGTCGATGGTTTCATTTGACCCCAAAGTAACGGGAAATATCATAATTTCATGCTATTTGGCTGTGTAATAAGTATAACTCATTGGAAAGCTAGTAATTAGGGCTTTTCAATGATGTGGGTGCCCGAATTCATTCGGGCCTATCCCCTAGTTTTTAAATTTTAAATTTTAATTTTGAAAAATTGTGAATATTTTAGGATCGAATCTCTCAAGATGGGCAAGATTGTTTCATAAAGCTTTGGAACGAGATGTATCCTAATTTGTGAAAATCGAATAGAAGAATCACTGGACTAAAATGTGTACAAACGCCAAAAGTGTTCAAATCTAAATCCTAAATACATTTTTAGAATTTAGATCGTGAATTAAAGTGTACCAGTTGATAGGTATTGGACCATATTGAATAATTTGTAATTGAAACTTTCTAATTAATTAATCCTACGTGAATGTGACATTGTGGTACTTACTTTTAGTGCAATTTTCGGGCCTTTTAACGATACTCTCAAATTGTGTATAAATATTATTATTAATTTAGCCAGGTGTTTTCAAAATGGTTTTAGCAGAATTAGGTCGTAAAATTACGACCGCTCTGAGGTCGCTTAACAATGCTACGGTCATCAATGAAGAGGTACATATTGATTAAGATTAATGATTCTTAATTAATGGCGATTATTTATTACCCAGGTCCTTAATGCTATGCTCAAAGAGATATGTACAGCTCTACTTGAGGCTGATGTAAATATTAGACTGGTCAAGAAATTACGTGAGAATGTTAGGTAAGTTCGTGTTTTGTATTAAATGTAAAGTTAATATAATTAAAGCTAATTAACTTTTATTTCTTTACAGGGCTGTTATTGATTTCGAGGATATGGCTGCTGGTCTCAACAAAAGACGGATGATTCAAAGTGCTGTATTCAAAGAGCTGGTTAAGGTACTGTATATAATTAATGATTTTCTATAATTAAATGACAAGATAATTGTAATTAAATACATTTGTTTTATTTAGTTGGTGGATCCAGGGGTTAAGGCATATCAGCCCATTAAGGGGAAGCAAAATGTCATTATGTTTGTAGGGCTTCAAGGTTAGTTCCCAAAAGGTTTTGAATTTGAATCCAGTATTTTTAATCAAAATATTCCACTGATCAGGCTCGGGAAAAACCACAACTTGTACCAAGTTAGCTTACCATTACATGAGGAAAGGATGGAAGACTTGCCTTGTATGTGCGGATACCTTTCGTGCCGGAGCTTATGATCAGCTGAAGCAAAATGCTACAAAAGCAAGGATTCCATTTTATGGAAGGTAATTTCCTACTATTTCAATTTGTATTAATTTTAAAGCTTTGGACTAATTTTAAAATTTTAATTCCCAGCTACACCGAGATTGATCCTGTCGTGATTGCTCAAGAGGGTGTTGAGATGTTCAAAAAGGAAGGGTTTGAAATAATCATCGTAGACACAAGTGGAAGGCATAAGCAAGAGGAATCCTTATTTGAAGAAATGTTACAAGTCTCTAACACCGTCAAACCTGACAATATCATCTTTGTAATGGATGCAACTATTGGACAAGCTTGTGAGGCACAATCCAAAGCTTTCAAAGAGAAAGTTAACGTTGGTTCAGTTATTATAAGTAAGTTCTCTTTACATAAGTGTATGAATGAACTCTGATTTCTGACTTCTATTTTTTCCTTAATTGCAGCTAAGTTGGATGGACATGCGAAGGGTGGTGGAGCTCTTAGCGCGTAAGTAAAAAGCATGAACTAATTGGAACCTTGATTAAAACATTGCAATTTGTAACAGTGTTGCAGCTACAAATTCCCCAATCATATTTATCGGTACTGGAGAGCATATTGACGATCTGGAACCTTTTAAGACAAAGCCGTTCATCTCCAAACTCCTCGGGATGGGTGATATTGAAGGACTAATTGATAAAGTGAATGAACTTAAGCTGGAAGATAACGAGGAGTTGATTGAGAAGATTAAGCATGGACACTTTACCTTGAGAGATATGTACGAGCAATTCCAAAACATAATGAAGATGGGCCCCTTTTCTCAAATTATGGCAAGTTGATTTTATTAATCTAATTGGGATTGGGCTCATTTCTAATCTTATCTTTTCAAAACATTATAGGGTATGATTCCAGGTTTCTCACAAGACTTTCTCGCCAAAGGGAGTGAACAGGAATCAATGGCTAGGCTCAAAAAGCTTATGACAATTATGGATAGTATGAATGACGGAGAGCTGGACAATAGGGATGGTGCTAAACTGTTTACAAAGCAAGCTGGGAGGATATTCAGGGTGGCCAAAGGGGCTGGAGTTACAGAGAGGGAAGTGAGAGAGCTACTGACACAATATACTAAATTTGCAGCCGTAGTCAAAAAGATGGGAGGAATTAAAGGGTTGTTCAAGGTTAGTAATTTCCATTTATCCAGCCTGGATATTTCTAATATATATTGTACTTAACCCTGTACAACCCTTATTAGGGAGGTGATATGACCAAGAATGTTAATCAATCACAAATGGCCAAATTAAATCAGCAAATGGCAAAAATGATGGATCCCAGAGTATTTCAGCAAATGGGTAAGTTTTCATTGTATTTTAAACTAATCATAAGTACTAAGGATAAGATCAATTCTAATTTGAAATCCTTTCAGGTGGAATGAACGGTTTATCCAATATTATGAGACAACTTCAGCAGGTAAATGCTTGATTTTATTTCTAATTAATTGACCTATCACACATTCAAAGATTGCATTTCCTTTTGTAACCTCAAGTACAATAGTAATCTCAAGTTTATAATTTAAATGATTGGTTTTAGGGCGGAGCGGCAGGTCTGGGGAACATTTTTGGGGGAAAGCATTAGCACAACTCTTCATCACGGATTCTTGTACATATTTCATACTACGATATAATTAATTATACATATTTAAAACATTTTATATTCTCTTTAAACATAAAGATTATCTCAACGATCGGATTAAATTCTCGGCATGTATTATATTATTATCCATACGATTGTTTAGATGGTTGATTGCCATTTCAAGCTATATTGTACATAGGCATATTACAGATATTTACACATATTAGTTGGATCAAATTGTCAATCTATTTTTTTGTTTCTCCATACCTGAATTTTGAACTAGGAATAAGTGCCTATTACGGGATTATCGTAATTGTAATATAATTTAGTTAATATGGGCATATAATTCAATACCCTTTGTCATTCTTAAAGTATTTTTTTACAATAAACATTCTTTTAAAATCACAACTTTCAATCAACAATCACAGAGTCACGATTTAACTATCAGTAGTTTTTCAGATAATAGTACATAGATACCTACATAATTAGCTCGTACTTATCTGTAGTATTAGATCTATATCGTAGCACACTTAGGGAATAGACAGCATAACTTTTAGCAAATTTTAAATACTAATATTTTGGCATCTTAGCATTTCCATTTTGTTGGATTTACAAATGGTAAAACTGTGAGGTAGCCGAAGAGGATTGCAATTCAATCTGACTCATTTTGAATTGCAATTTGGTTATCCATTTGAGGAGTAAAACGTTATGAACAGGGCCACAAGTATAGATAGGAAATTCCATTCCTCCAATTTGCGTAGCTTCACTGCTATCGTTCAACTTGGGTGTCACATCAGGTGGGGCGAAGTTGAGACAAGCTTGAAGCCTAAAATAAGAAATTGAAATTGATTTCAATAATGAATATTCCCAACTCGAGTTCTAAAAATATTTCTTACCTCACGCTTACATGGCCTGCTAGCTAAAATTTCCATTAAAATGATTATCAATTTAAATATTGTACTTTCAAAAATTCAAATTATTGAGAGTATTACATTTGCGGAATGAGAGTATAAGACAGGCGTCCACAAGGGAAGAAGACGAGTGAATACGCTTGAATTACATTCCAAAAGAGATTCCATAAGTGTGAGGAAATGAAGATTGACCATTTCAGCGAGGACTTTTGAATGAGAGATTAATTGGAGGATAGCTAAAGGCAAAGAAATGGAGTTTAATTTGATAATTTGCTTAAACATAATATTTGCATCAAGTAAATACCGGGTGTAACTTTGCCTGTTGATTATGAGAGAAAAATTATTATAAAGATTCTTGGCTCGAAAATATCTTGTTCTATTTTAATTTGTATTTACCCCAGAAATCAGTAAGGATATTAGAAGCAACATTGTGAGGATCGCTTGAATTTGAGAGTTGGGCTTGTGGTCCAACTTGTTCCTGTAATGCAAATGGGGAATTTTGAAATATGGCTTAAGTTTTGTAGATAAAAATATTCAGATTAGCTAAGCTTACAAGGTAGATTGACCAAACCTGAAAAAAGATATTCAAAGTTTTTAAAAACGTTTTTGCTTAATTTGGATAGTGAAATTACTTGGCATAAAATGAAAGCGTGGAAAAGTGAAGACATGTGAAGAACCGACGCTTTGGACTGTTCTGCAAATCCCGTCATTATAACATGGACATGGTCCGCTACATGACAGGACGCTTCAAGGGGGATCGGAGCACAAATGCTGCTTACATTTGGTCCAAACATTGCCTTGAAAATTCATAAAGATATCATACTTAAATAAAGTATTTTGAAAAAATTGACTCCCCCTTTACCGTATGCGTTAATGAGCCAAGAAGAAGCCAAGACAGAACTCGGATATGGGCAACGCAATCCAGAAATTCTTTTGGTCTGAATTCGCAAATTCATTAGCTTTTGCATATACCTACTTTGATTTATTTTTTACCCTTGCTGGATTGTCTGAGGGAGGATTATAAAGCCAAGGTAGATGCCGACCAATAGCATTTCCTTGTCTGCTATTCCCCCTTGACATTTCCAAACTGATGTATTGTGCAATTCCTCCCTTTATGACGCCACCTTTAATCATTTTTCAATTAGATTGGAGAATTTTGTAAACATTCATCTCATATCTACCTAAAGTGTCCTCGTTTAATCCGCATCCTGAAAACAAACAAAAAATGTATAAAGTCTTTGCTCTAAAGTATTATATCGTATATGTAAATACCAATCCCTCTGTAGTTGCTCTAAAAAAGAAATAATTATGGATATAGGAAAATTCAACGCATCAAAGGCCTTCTTTGCAATGTGTTATTCATTCCTTACCTTTATTTTACTCAAGGAATGGAAATCGGCTAGAAAGTCAATAGAATCTGTAAGATGTTGTCGCATGCATTCAGCAGCTCCAGTCGCTGGCGTTGATGGAGGTTCAGCCCCTTGAAATCGGGGGAAATCTTCCAATGAAATGAACGGAGCTAATGATCCTCCAGAATCCTAAAGATTTCCGAAGAATTTAAATTAGATTATGCGGAAATAAGATGCAAAATAGAATTTACTTGTAAGACCAAAGTCACGAGCATTAGGAAATTGGAATCTGGGGAAATAAAAGTTTATTCAAACGATCTAAATATCCAATTTGCATGCAGGCTTACCAGGAATGCGATTTGATTTGAATTTCATGGCTTGTAAAAGCTCAAAGATTGCCACTCTCGTCAAGAGCAGTTTCTCCCTTTCCTGCGATGAGACGCAAATTAAAATTATTTCGACAATCAAATGAATTTATAAAGGCATACCCTCAAAAAGCTTCGATGACACAAATGACACAAATCCATCAGAGAATTGTAGTTAAATCCAGTAGTTTGAATCCCATAACTCAGGATCTTGGAGAAAGGATCTAGGATAGATTTGAATGCAGCGATGGAAGGAAGCCTTAACAGGCAAGTTAGCGTCCTCATCAATCCAGCTAGATTCACCACTTGAATATGAGGGAGAATCTTTCTAAGGAATGTCTCAAAAAGCGGAATGACTGTACTCCATGTTGAGGATGCAGATGTAGATTCAAGGGGTAGGCATTCCAAATAAGTTGCAATGTTATCAATAATTGGTGGAAGGGTATCCAATACAAGATTCTTTTTGGAATTCAATGATTCAAAAAGTAGCTGAAATGGAGCTACAGGATTAAGTTCATTGAAATCAGTAAGAGCGTATGAAATGCTCTTGAACATCTCGTAGCGCATTCGATCTGGAAATTTGAATTGGAATATTTGGACAAATACTCCAAATGGCGCAAGCTGATGAAGGACGCATCTCAAGAATTGATGCCCTACACTTTGGACGCCGCCAGGGAGATACGCCGAGGATTCCGCTTGCCAAGGGAAGAGAGGTTTGATTGTAATCTTTGTAATTAGCCTTGAGTATATCTGGCATAAATGGACTTGCAAGTCCTGGTTCTCGGTGTATAAAAGTCTCAAGCGCCACAATACATAGCCCTAGCTCTTCATTGCTATATGTCTCCACAATATTTCCACATTCCATACATTTCTCTTGAACACAATCCTCCCCAATCCGAAAACTACTTTGTTTAATTCCCATTTGATGTTTGAAATGTGCTGAATTGTCAAATACTGGTATAGGTTGTGGAGCAAATCCTACGCTCTTGGAATCAGCGGGTCCCTTCGCTTCAAATACATTATCCCTTTCAGTGTCATACACATGAGGTTGCTTCATCAAAGGCTTCGGAGATCCTGGCGGGCCTGGCATTGTATAAAGATTCTTGAGTTCCTTCGAGTACTCTTTAGATTTGGCACTGTAGCTATCATATGTAGATGAATGGGGTCCAAGTGAAAGGAGCCTTTCAATCGGAGGACGCTCCAGGCTCTCCATCTCAAGTGAGGGTGATTTGAGAGCCCCTGAATCCTCCTCCTCTTTTGGGGACTCGTAAGATTTGAGAACCATTAGCGACATTGGCGATTCTGGGGATTCATAGGGAGAGGAAAGATTTGTTGCTCTTCGAGGATTACTCCGATTTGAAGGAGATGCAGGAGGAGGAGGCCCAACGGGAAGTAGCCGCTCAAGAGGAGGCGCAGATATTCGAGTTGCCACTCCAACTTGCCAGGATGCCCCTTCTTCACCGCCAACCACTGATCCCTGAGGGTAGCTAGAACTTGTACTCATTGTGGTGGTTGAACTCGATGATGTGGTGGAGGTTGACTTCATTTCAGAATCTGAAGGCGTCCTTCCAAATACTTTAGTCTCAACCACAGTTGCTCTATCCACAATAAGACCCTCTGATTGAGAGGCTGCTGCAGCTTCCGGTTCTACCATAAGCATATCCCGAAAAGAACCATCATTTTCCTCAATGGAATCGTTAGATTTCGGAGATTCAGGGATAGCTGCTAATTCCGGTTCAATATCATCCGTTTCATCCGCAGATGACATTGACCCCTTGGGTTGCTTTTTCTCGGTGGCTTCATGTAATAGTATTCCAGTTTGAATTGGATGGGTTTGCTTTTGCTCTGGTTTTGCTTGAGCTTGAGCCTGAGAGGAAGGCGTTCGAGGAGGAGTTTCATGTTCTGAGATTTGCTCCAAATCCCCAGTGTTGGTGTTCAGAGTTGCCTGGCTCAGATCTCGGGATCGAGATGCTGGCTCGTCATTCGCCAGTGAAGGCGGAAGAGGTTTGCATACATGATCGATATGATTGATCGTGTTTAATAGAATTCTTATGACTGTTTGCACTTGATTTGATAAGGGCAAAACTCCGTAGTCGTATTTATAAAGGATGACAATTAGAGCGATAAGCCAATGTCTCCTAACTTGAGGCTCAAGGAGCCAGAGTGAATAGAATGGATGCAGTCGATGACCCGCAGCCTTGTTTGGGGCTGGGCAATAATGAAGAACTGTAAGAGCAATGGGTACAAGTGTTTGACCGACAGCAAAGTTTTGATCCAAAATTGCTGAGAGATTCGCGACGAAAGAGTTAAAGACGGGAGAAGAGCGAATCCTTGATGGGAATAGGAAAAATGCTTTCTCCTGTGGGTTGTACCCCAAAAGCATATTCAAATGACGTAGAACAACGGTTTGTGTCCTCGCTAAAGCCTTGTTTTCACTTGGTATTGGCTTTTTATAAAGAGAAAGCATTAATAGTTTATTTATTAATCAGAAATTTCAATATACCCCTCGATTATATCTCAGCAAGAATTGCATAAAGATGAATACGAGAAGATGCATAGTCTCTTTGTCGGCTAAATTTATTGAGTTTCAGTTATAAAGACGCTTCGTATCGAAACGCGATAATTTACCTTCTTCAAATTCAACAATGCGATGGAATATTTTAATAAGATGGGTATCATCTGTACTAGAGAGGCTGCATATGGAATGATCAATTCCGTGTCGAGATCCTTTGCGTTTTAAAGCAGGAGCAGAACTCTGTCTAGAGTATACTTTGTCCTTGTCTATAAAGATTAAAGACACATTAGAGAATTCATTTAAAAATGACTAATATTTGGTTAAATGTTATACCTTGACTTGAAGAATGCCTTATGCAATTTGGTGTAGACATTGTTCTCTTATAGGGCCATTTGATCCCAAGACTTGCACTCAAGGATTTTTGTAGATGGCTCATAGCTTCAAATCATTAAAAATTAGGAGGCTGAATTGTACATAATGTAGGTAAATGAAATTCTACCTTCTCGCTTATTTATGGCATCTTGAACTTTGTGCAACTTTTTTACAAAATGCTCCATCCCAATCTCGCATTTGACGTCTATTGTTTTTGTTTAAAAATTAGATATAGATTTCCTATGATTATAATGTTCCTACCCTTTAAATAGTTGACTTCTCCGCTCTTCTCCAAATTGATTTGAGCTTCCAAATCTGTATACAGTGTCAATCAAGTCAGGGCGTTGTTTAAATATTATTAACTTACATAGCGTATCAAAACAATTAAGGAAAAAATCCCATCGCAAGACCTTTCTATCAGGGGTTGTATTCAACAGGAGATATAAGGATTGGAGGATGACTGGTCGGTCTACTAGAACCGTGTCAAATTGAGATTGAAGACAAAACAAGAGGCTCTATTTGGGGAGAAATATTTCATTAAAGATTGCTTGATCCTGTTTGACGTTACACTTTTACCTGCATAGCGGAATCGTGGATTGTCCCCAAATACATTGCAGTTTTCTGAGCTATTGCTACCTAGAAAGTAAAGGGGTTTTACTCGCTGAACTTCATTAGAATCTAAACGCATCGTACATGAGTGTCATCCAAAGCTGAGATCATGAAACAAAATACATTGGCCCTGGAAAATGTTAAATGCATTTATTATAAGTGGGTATTTAATGTAACTAGAAAGTTTTAAAGGATGATTACAATGCAGTTTGTAAAGCTTGACTTTGTCGCATTGGGTAAGAGTCCATAAATCTCGTAAGAAGAAATGCTCTCTCGACTGTTCCAATTCCGTACGATTAAAACATCTCATTTAATGAATTTCAATGATAAATTAACCTGCGGTAAATCGAGTACGCCAATCTGGAGAGTGGAATTCAAACTCAATCTGTTTCCAAAAAACATCCGCCCCTCCAGTTAAAGTTATGCAATGTAGAAGAATTGGCACAGATAGCTCGCAAATTTGGCTGTATTCAGGATCCATCAATTCCCATAAGCTGAAATATTAAAGTCGAAATTATTTATTCAAGTTTGAGAATTTGCTATAAATGAGAAATCTTCATACTTTTTGATTAAAAGATTTTCTTGGCACCAAACAAGAAATCCTTTGTAATCTTTGGCTGCTTTCTGCATAACTTCTCCATGAATAAAGACGATTCGAAGACATTTCAAGAGATGGTAAAGGATTTCCGAGTCTTCCTCATCAGGGATTTTCTATGAACAAGAGACGATTCGCAAATTAGAATAACAATGCATGTATTTCTTGGTAAATCATAAAGACCTTTAGCAATTCAAATGTAAATTGCAAATGAGGAGGAAGATCCTCAATTTTGAATTTGAATTTTCCAATGCTCGTTATCCAAAAATCTTTTCCATCTTCACCCCTCTCGTCCTCTCCATCCTCTCCAATTAGATTTGCGGATGCAACGTGAGCCTTTGAAAATGGGTTAAATAATTTAACTTAAATTGAAGGAATAATGTGTGATTTTAAGACTCTTACCTTAGCGCAGGCTACTTCTGAGTCAGTGATTGTTACGGCTCGAGCGATGGCTTTCACCACTTTCTCTGATGGCATTATCGGAGCTAGGTCAAGATCCGCAACAGTTTCAACTGTAGCGCTTAAGATCTATTGGAAAAGAATCCCAATTAGATAGATTTCAATTAGAAGTATATAATCATTTAAACTTTTAAAGATAAACATGAATACAAACATAGAATCCATGCTAAAACTATCCTATTGCCCCATTACGATCGTTGATCATTAAATTAACATTTATCAAATGCAATTATTAATAGATTTACGCATTCGACGATTTGTGCATTACAGAATCAGATAGGAAATCATATTGATACTGATGTGCTTGTTTAATGTTTTGTTACTCGAAAGTTTTTAAGTGGCAGAAGAAGAAGAAGAGAGATCGTTCCATAGATAGGCAGATGGAAGCATAAAGGAAAGAAATCGAGACAGATAGAATCACATATTTACCCCGTATACCTGATTCATGGGTAATTGCATTTGGCTCATCATTCCTTGTAGCCCCATAGTCTTTGTTGGAGATCCCTGTTTAGCATCCGCTTTTGTATCCAATCGTTTATCTTGATCCCCAGCGGATTTGCCTCCAAACTCTCCATCAGGGCTTATGATAACCTAATATGTAACAAAGTTGTAAATTATCTAATAGACTAATTCTAATAGTAATGGCAATTAATTTACATCAGGTTGGATTGCAGGATTTTCCGGAGCTAACTTTTGCAGAATTTCAAGAGCGAGTTGGTACCTAAAAAGATTGACACATTACAAAAGTGTACGCCAAATCTTTTGGAGCTTATATTACCAAATTACAACCATCTCGCAAAGTTGGCAATCCGTCTCTCGATTACAAGTGTGTTTTCCAGGCTTTAAGAAAGAAAATATTGTAAAACTTAACCCTGATTGAATTACTTAAATGA
Source organism: Megalothorax incertus (assembly GCA_036507255.1). NCBI lineage: Eukaryota > Metazoa > Arthropoda > Collembola > Neelipleona > Neelidae > Megalothorax > Megalothorax incertus. The sequence goes on along the minus strand of JAAZTK010000228.1, from coordinate 13,197 downwards.
TTACCCAAGGATTCCCCACCATTGTATTCAGCAGAATCATGGCATCTTTTGCCACTACTGTTTGAAGCCCCTTATGCTGCTCAACATCTTGCAGCTCTAGTTGTTTCAATATTATATCCAACATGTAAATATAGGATGAGAGCATTAATTCATTATCCGATTGCTCCTCCGTTTGTGGAGTAATATTCTCCTCTTCATCGGAAAGTGAGGATGCGTTCCTAGAATCATCTTGACAGATTGTGGCTATAAAGAAAGATTATTTAGATTTTTATTTAAAAATATTTCTTTAGAGGGGTTACTTATGATGGCTTTCCCTCCATCAACAGTTGCAACACTTCCTCTCTTGGGTTGCTTTGCCTCTGGAGCAGACTTTGCGCGAATACCCTCTCGAAAAATGGAGAAGATAAAGTAAAGGGGGATGACAATTTCAAGCTTGGAGAGAACTTGAAGCCATCTCAGAGCTTGCTCCTTGACTTTATGTGTGGTCTGATGAAATCTGTTTGCTACAAACTGGTACAATTGTCTTGCATCAAATCCCAAAGGGTTCATTTCCGGCTCGAAAATTTTTGAGAGAATAACTTTAAGCTCTGCCATCTCATCCTCTGGTACTTCTGTCGCAATTGACTCCATCCAATTGCCCATAATTTGACTCCAGATTTCAGTAGAAATGACATCATATGGGACAAGACAGAATAGCCTATTAAACCCCTGAACAAGATGAAAAGTCCTTGATGCAATCACATCCCTACAAAAAACAGGAATTTAATATCTCATATTAGTAGGATCTGGAATTTCTCATTACATACCAGTGCCCTCCAACTCGTGCATACTCGGGAGGATGCGGGAGCAAACAACTTACAAAAGTATCGAAATGATTCTTTATGATTTTATTCAACCATGGGCAAACTACATCACTTTTCAGCCTTTCCAGTGTATTTGCCATTGGATCATCCCCAATATAGGCATTTGTATGGAACCATTGAAAAAGTGCAGAGAGAAGTCGCCCAAGAATCTCGTCTGAAACTGTCTCATCAGGGCTTATAAATCCAACCAAAAGCCATATCCCTATAAATGAATCAGTACATGTATTTAAACTTATTGTGGCCTAATGAAGCTTACCATATCTGCCCATTAACTTTCTATCTTCGGCCGGAACAGGGTCTGTAAATTCTCCTTCTGTAAATAGCCTCATCCTGGCTTGTTGATCCAGAGATTCCTTTATGCCTCCTCGGCTAATGAAAAAAGAATATTTCAACATATATGAGAAATATAAAATATTAATCATCTATTTTATTTACTTACCTAATTAAAGGCTCTGCATCAAGGAGCAAACTGTAATGCGACGAATTAATCATTAGCTATTCAAAATACATACAATATACATCCATCCACTAACCTCACAATAGCCTCAACCCCATAATTTAATGACTCGATATCCATTTTAAGGGGCGATTGGATACAATGATGGAATACATGGTCTCCACCCCTAGATTAGTATTAAAAGATATTGCAAAATGTCTTTCCCTAATCAATTGTACTACCTTCTATTATTGTGTCTAATGGAGTGACATTGATAGCAATATTTGATGGGTCGGCTCCCATTATAGCTCGCACATTCGGTGGAAAAGCAAAGAATGATTGCAGCCTTCTCGGTAGATCGGCAATTCTATCGTAGCAAATGAAACATCCATCGTGTTAAAAATAACTTAAAATATATATATCTGTAATGTAAACAAACAGAAAAAGCTTTTACAACCTTATTCTCACAAGTCATTGCAACTTGCTGGATGGGCAATAGGACATCGTAAAGATGATCTGCAGCAGTTGGCTAGAAATAATAAAAGTCACTTAAAAAATATACAAATTGAATTTTGGGGTTATAAGATTACGGATACTTGATCGTGTTGAAGACGAGTTGAACACTCTTGACAGAGGAAGAGTGGTGGAGCATTTTCGGGGGATAGGCAAATCCCAATAGAGTGATCCAAGCCTTGATGTATTGAATTATATGTAGTATCTATTAGAATCTAGATTCCAGAGCAAAATTTCTTAAAAACTTACATATTTTCACAGCATCTGCACAACCCCCAGAATTGTTAATGCTACACATTTCACTTTTACAAGTAGGTGTTTTGAATCCTATATAGAATTTGAATGCGACATTGAATAAAAAGGCCTTTAACGTAATATTCCATTAGTACCATTAAATTTAAAGTTGACACTCCTTCGGTCATATAAAGTTGGATTAACATGAGGAAAGTAAAACACGAGGAGATTTATAGCGACATTCCGGGATTCTGAGGTCCCATAAGCAATTACGCAGAGGATATCTTTAATTGCATCCCTCTTATAAGTCATTATGCTTTCCATCACTTGGCTGTGAAACTCTGATATTCAAAATTTACTTGTCAAAATTGTAAAGTGACCTTCAAAATAATTTAGAAGCTAACCTGGATTACTCGTATTCTGAAGGACTAGCATTAGTACGGCAGACATTGAATGCTCTGCATAGCTGAATTTGCCCCCCTCGTTGCAATTATCTTTAAAGATAGAGACAGTAAATTCAAATTAAAACGGGAAATATATATGTATCTTCGTGCAATCTAATATGATATATTACACTTACGAAGAGTAAAGGGAAAGATGTAATGACATAAGAGATCGATAATTTCCGTGTGCAGGGATTGAGGAAAAGTTCCCAGAGATGCGGCGACGATATATGGCAGGAAATCTTTATATGAAAAAGTTATATGGAAATTAAAGATGAAACGTTTATATTGCTTCGATCTTTACTTACCAATATTCTCATGTTCTAGAAATGGAATTAGTGATGCGATTGTTTGTAAAATGGCTTGCCCAAATGCTATATATGAATGAGTTTCTTTTATTAAGATTGTGCATTTATTTGATAAAGATAATATTAATTACGCTGAATCCCAATCTGAATTATCGTAGCAGAGTCAATCAGTTGCACACAGACATTAAACAGAGATTTATAATCCAGATTTGGAAAAAGTTGTAGTCGAGCCGCCTCCTCATCCCTATTCTTGAGCATCTCCAATGGATAGGAAGGTACATCTTTCAAGACCACTATGTAATATACAAAGTAGAATCATAAGTAGGATCATACAATTACAAACTTTGCTCCCTATAATCTATGATCTAATTCTATCTAAAGTCTATTTAAACTTTAAAGTCTAATTACAATTTTGGATTTACCTAAAAGTGTTTGAAAGAAATGCTTCAAAGTATTGGCTATATCAGTCCCAGTGGGCAGAGGAAGTAACCCATTTTGCAATCTCAGATGGTAATCGTGCAAATTCCGTATTTTTGCAGCAACTAATTTGTAATTGAAAAAAATCCAGATTATATTTTATATCAATATTCTAATCAATAAGCCTCAAAACGTTAAATTAGGAGCTTATGAAATTGAATTCTTTTAATATTGAGCCTTACAAGCTGCAGCTCTTGTCCCCATCCTTAATTAGCTTAGGGATTTCTCGTATACCTCGTATACCTATCTTTGTATTTAATCAGATTGTCAATCCCTCACATTTTGACGTAATAATAATTAAAACTACATGTCACCCCGATTGTCAGTAGACTCAAAAATGGAGAAAGTCCAGTCTATCCAGGAATTTGGGTGTATTGATTTTCCCAATGCAATACATATGAGACTATAGAATGAGCTCCAATTGCGGGATTAAATACGTTTACGTTGAAAAAAAGCGAGCGAAAGAAAAACAAATAATTCTGAATAATTCTCAAAATTTTCAAAAAATAAATGTAATTAATTTTTTAAAAACTTCATCAAAGTGTCACCCACCATCAAGAGTAAATTAACACGTCATTGCCATTGTCAGTAACCCTGACACATCACCGGAAGTGAGATAAACATATTAAAGTGTTTTCGATTTAAGAAAAGTCGGCGGCTTTTATTTAGTATTTTTTCGTCGTCACAAGTGTGTTCATACAAGTAAGTTTGCTAATTAGTAATTAGTATTGCATAATGCATTGCAATTATACTTGTAAATTAATTGTCATTTTGGGTGTATTAAAACAAGCATTTTTTCTTTCAAATTCAGGTACAAAATTCCAACGGCTAATTTAAATATTCTGTACGGCCCTAATTGCAAGTGAGAACTCGAGAATTTATTATTCAAAGTGCAAGGGTAAGCTATTTGAATTTTAAACTTTTTAAAGGGATTTTTAATTTTTAAAAGATTTTTTTGCAAGAATGTAGTTTGCAAATTATTTAAATTAAATACCGGCTTAAAAACGTTTTTGTTTGTTTTCAAATTTAGATATTCTAAAGTGTAAACGAAAACAACATGAGCCACCGATATTCATCCTGCATAATTCTGGATTCTTCAGATGAGGAGGAGGAGAACCCAAATGACACCCCCTGTATTATTCCTGCCTCGCCAGATATCTTTTCTTCATGTTCTGGCTCGATTAATACCTCGCCTCCTGGCCCGGATCCTGAGGCCATTGCTCATGTAAATGATGAGGCTCTTCGGGATTCAAATGGGAGAAGCCTCAAGAAAGAGAAGGGAAGCTCATCCTCTGGCAGTCGCGTCAAGTCAATGGGCGGATCAACATCAAAGTCCACCAACTCTGTCAGCAAAAAGGAGTCTACTAATTTCGAGGTAATTAATAATTAGTATTAGTATTTTATACAACTTTTGTGTCACACTGTAATACAGATATAGCCTTTGTAGTAGAATATAATGTGAATAATTAAAAATTACATTTCTTTCCTCTCCCCCATTTTTTAGGAATTATCTCAAGGCTTAAATAGTCTAAAGATGAGTTCCGAAGAAGAAAATACTTCCCCAAGACGGAATGGCGGACCCAAATCGCATGGTTATGGCTCTGGTTATGGATCGAGGAACGGAGAGTCAAAGACAGGACAAACAGGGAACCTGGAATCTGTTACATCTACTCCATTTGTCGGGCGAACTCGGAAAATGGTAATCCCTTTTTTAAAAACTCGTTATACAGATATTAGATATTTGTATATGGTCTATAATATTATTCTTTCACCTTTTTTAGCTTGATTTGGACGTCACAGCCATTCCAGCGGAAGGATCAAGGGATTCACAATATTTGAGCTCGGATTCCGAGGACGATGATGTTAAGGATAGCCCTAAAAAGGTGGAGGTGGAGGAGGAGGAAGAGTACCCTCTTTCAGAGAGTGACAACACTGCAGAGCTTGAGGAGCTTGGTGCTGTAGGAGGAAGGCCAGCACCAATCAAACCCCGAATTGTTAACCTCGAAGAAACGGATGATGACATCGAGGTCCTCGCTAACAATATTGACCGGTTGGCAATTCAAAAGCCCAGGCCTCCTGAAAAATTCCCGACAGTCAAATCCAAAGCTCGACCTGATCCTCTTGTTAAATTTATCCCTTTTGAAGACCTTCCACAGTCTGTGGCGGCTCCTAAACAATCTGGACCAAAGTTTATTACTCAAGAGTCCAAGAGAGGTGTTGATGGTACAATTGAGATGATTTGTGAATTGAATAAGGAAATGCCTAAAGAATCGGATAAGATTGAGAAGGATCCCAAAGGGTTGATTGTTCCTCTCTACCCACACCAGAAATACGGGTTAAAGTGGCTCTTCTGGAGGGAGCGCAACTTCCCCGGGGGAGGTATATTGGGTAAGAAAACGCTTTATTTAAACCTTTATTAAAATTTTAAAATTTAAATAAATTCTTTTTTTTCAGCCGACGAAATGGGCCTTGGAAAAACTCTGATGATTATAGCCCTCGTCCTTAAATCCAAGAATGCGGACAAACTCGAGAGTCCAACTGAGCGAAGGAATGGGTGGGTCTCTGCTGAAAAAAGTAAGTTTTAAAATATTCAAAAATGCTCATTGCATCTACGATACTTACTTTACTATTAGTACATTAAACATTGTTTTTTTCCTATGCAGATCGGAAACTTACACCTAGCAAAACTACTCTCGTCGTTTGCCCACCTTCTGTTCTGGACCAGTGGGAATCCGAGATTCATAATAAAGCGTCCGGACTAAAAAGCCACATCTTTCACGGCCCAAAGCGAACTAATCATTCATCTACGTAAGTCTTGTTTTGCATAATCTTTTGTGAAAATCATGATCTTAATCCAATTCATTTGCCTAATCCTTCAACCTATTTTTTGATTTGACTTATTCAACAGGCTGGTTCAGTACGATTTTGTTATAACTACGTACCAAACCCTAGGATCGGAAATCCCGAAAGATGAGTATGCTGATTGGAGGAGTCCCCTTCTAAGAATTAATTGGGAGCGTATCGTGTTGGATGAAGGACATCAGATCCGGAATCAGAGTACCATTGCTGCCCAGGCATGCTACAAATTAAATGCGAGGTACCGTTGGGTAGTGACAGGGACACCTGTTCACAACAGGTACGTATTATCTTATCTTTGTAATTAAATCATATTACATTTTATGGTATTAATTATACTTTATTCTTTTTTATTTCTAGTCCCTCGGACATGTATTCTTTGGTCCAGTTCCTGAAGCTGAATCCTTTTGATGACAAAAAGGTACTCAATTTGTCAAAAAAACTTTTCTAGCCTGCTAATTAATTACCATTCACTTAACTCTTTCCAGACTTGGGAAAACTGGATCGGAATGAAGATTACAAAGACTGCGGACAACATGCAACGCCTTCAAGCCATTACAAGCTCCCTTCTGATCCGAAGAATGAAAAAAGATGTGATTCTTACAGGGAAAGCGGATGGATCCATCCCAGAGAAGACCGTGGAGGAAATTGAGGTTGATCTCTCGCCTGCTGAGCGTCAAATCTATGATCATTTGCATGCATTCGCACAGTAAGTGTTAAATTTTAATAAAAAACCTAAAACCCCCTATGAAAGACTCATTCCATTCCCCTTCTCTATTTGAATTTAAATAGGAGCGAAATGAAAGAGTTTCTTCGGCAAAAAGATGAGAACGAATTGCAAAAAGCAGCTGATCGCTATGTTGCTCGAGGTCGAATCAGGAAGCCAGCTGACCCGGATAAAAAGACTTTCTCACACATTTGGACGCTATTTCTTCGCCTTCAACAAACTGCAGTTCTTCCTCATCTCATTCATAGCATGCTAGAGGATGAAAATTCGGATGTACAACAAGTTGATGGAGAAGACCCCCTCGCAGAACTAGCTGAAGAAGACATTATAAGCAGAAAAAATCCCGTATTTGCTTCTGAGTTTGAATCAGCAAAGCTCAAGAGAGTGTTGGAGGATTTGGAGGGGATTCGAGCCGAAGGGATTCGCGAGAAGAGACCAATGGATAAAGGTAACATATTTTCATACATTTTCTTTTAAACAAAATTAATTTGCCTATTACTTTACAGTCATCATCGTATCCAAATGGACTACTCTGCTAGGAATTGTGAGCCATCATCTCAAAGCACGGGGCTTTTCCTTCACTCGTATAACAGGTATGTGAATTCAAATTACGTTAATTTGCTGATTAAAAGTACTTTGCATCAATTAATTATTTTTTTCTAATTTACAATAGGCGACGTTAAGATCGGGGATCGTATGGACATCATGTCCCGGTTTAATTCGAATCGACTACAAGCCCCAAGTTATGCTTCTGAGCCTCCAAGCTGGAGGCGTTGGACTCAACTTAGTTGGAGCCAATTATCTCTTCTTCCTTGATCTCCATTACAATCCCCAGGTACTATATTTATTAGCATTTTTATTTAAATTGAATATTTTAGTACTTTTAACTTAATTTTACACTTACACAGCTCGAACTTCAAGCTCAAGATCGAATTCATCGATTTGGCCAAACAAAGCCTGTCTTCATTCGTCGTTACGTTGCAAGCGATACCATTGAAGCTCGGATCAAAGAACTCCAGGATAAAAAGTTGGAGCTGGCCAATGGGATCATGGGATCAAAATCCGCTACTGGTGCTCTCTCAATTCAAGACATGAAAAAGATATTTGATTTGTAATTTATAATGCAAGTCTGTAAGTATACGTGAATAGTCTGAGCCGTGTCTTATGTAGGAATTTTACAATATTAATCCAATTTTTATGCACCGTCTCTCTTTTTTACTTAATTTAAGCAATGCAACTTTAGGTATGCAAGTGTTTTTCTATGTTTTTGTACTTAAAAGTTAAAGTCCTTCTCTAATCTCTTAATTTAATTTGGCTCTCCATTTTTAAGTGATAAAATTAAAAAAATATGACTATTTTGAGTAATTTTCCAACTATTTTACTCTAATTTTTTTGTATTTTCAATCTTTTAAAATGTCAAAATTTAATAAAAATATGTGTGCCTCAATTAGATTAAACTTTAAAGTTAGGTAAGATACAAATATCAATTGTTCCTCGTATTGTACTGTATTAAATGGTATTGTATTAGATAAAATATTAATTATTAATGCCTAACTACTACTACTAGGTACCTACTACCTACATAGTTAGACTCGCACCTACCTAGTTAAGTTTGTATCAGTATTGTATGTATTGAAACCAATTGAAACAATACCTAAATCTTTTCTACTTGTCATTTTTTTAATTTGTATTACGTGCCTAGGGCCCTAGACTCATTATTTAAATTCAAAATTGTCTTTTCTGAACTAGTTAATTAATCATTGTTCCTACTTTTAGTATAAAGTAGCTAGTTCCTTCTAATTGGATAAAATAAATAGCAAAAAAACAAACCAAATTCCGGGCGTGTTCTTATTTTATTCTTTATTCTTTACAAGTAGATACGGATATTAGAAATAGAATAGGAATTCTAAAGATAGTTTGCAGTATTTTGATAAAAAGACTAAACAGCATAGGTTTTCTAGTGATTGATTACAAAATATGAATTTAGTTAATACATTTAAGAGATATGTGCCTACTAGGTTTATATGTTGCAAATGTAGTTATTGTTTGTGAGGTGTAAGGGGCTGAGCATAAGGAGCTCCACTCTTTAATTGAGCAGCTGCATGAGTCTAGAAAGATTACCATTTAGAATAGCTTCCTCAGATGTAATTAGGTAATTATTGTAGATAATATTAGATATAATAATTTAAATACCAATTCAATTGAAGCTTGAGCCTGACTCGGAGTAAGTGACATGCATTCTCGCTCCAAAATCTAAGAATAAGTTTTTTAAGAAGTATTAGAATTTAAATATCTGCAGGTGGATTTTAAGATCAAATTAATTAAAAAAGCTTACATCTGCAATAGTTTCCAGAATATCTTGAAAGCCGATTGTGGATGCCCATTTTCTAATCCTCTCTAATTCCTATTTCAAATAATATTATTATTTACAATGCAATTTAAAGGGACATTAATATGTATGATTGATAAGCTTGCCTTGTAAAACTGTGGAGTCTTTTCTGGCAATTTTCGGGCTTGCCTGAATAAAAAGAGTTTCATTTAGGATTAGGGCTAAATTAATAGTAGGTACGTAGTAGTACGAGAGGCTTTATTAAATTGCATACCTTAATAGCCTCTGAATATCCAAATTGACTCCCTGATTCGTAGTCCAAACGGTTGGTGAATAATTCTTCTTGTCTTGCAATTTTATGGGGAAACTCGGAAGTGTTGATCCTTTCCTGAGAATAAACTCGTCTTTTGGACCCTTTACAAAAAAATAAATTGATTGAAAAATTAGTAAAAGTATCTAATGTTTATTCAATGCCAGTATAAAACTCACCAATCTCTCCATATTCCCAAGCCAAGGAACGACATCAGTCCCTAAAACAAGGGAATGATGTTAAAAGGTTTAAAAAAGGCTTAATCAATGAATTTATGATTACAATACCCGGAAGAAGGATTGACAGCATAAGATTGGATTTCTTTTTGCTGTCCGCCCTAGATATATAAAATGTTTTTAAAAAAGAGTTCCAAAAAGATGCTTAATTTAAATTTAAATTACTCGATCTTACCAAGAATAAATGAAGCCAAACCATTCTGCGCCCACTTCACAAAATGCACAAAGACTTTCAATCTATATTTAAATCAAACCAAAAATGACATTACATATTAAATAGGTTGTAATATTTAATTAGAGAGGGAATTTCACAAACCTTAAGAGCTCCGTGTAATAGAACGCAAAAGTTTGAAACATTAGCTTCATTTTCATCATCCTCTGATGCATGGAATGAACCATTTTCTACAAAGTACAAAAATAATGCTACAATCAGCCTCTCAATTGATAAATTTTATTCCTTACCAGTAGATTTAAGTGGCAGGATAAGATGCCTCGAATGAATTGGCGGGGAAGAGAGGTCAGCGGAATCAATAAATCCAATAATTTCGATTGTTTCTGAGAAATCATACCGTCTTTCATCAGAACGACACACAAAGGGTTGAGGGGGAGGACAGAGACTGATTCTTGAAGATAGATTTCCGCATTTCAATAATCCCTGGATTCAAAGTAAATACATTATTTAAAGGTTAAATAAAAGTCTAGCAATATTAAAATTATAACTTTATATGGCGTGAAATCCTTAGCGCACAACTTCCCAATTGCGCTGTAACATCCCTATTGGAAATGAAATGAATAATAAAACAAATTAATTTAAATCAGCTCATATATCCGTAGTACTACCTTTGAGGTTAAATGAGACTCGGGAAAGTAAACCATGCCATCCCCGCAAGTTATTTCGATCAGTTTTTGAAGCATTTGACAATTTTCAGAGTAATTTTTGTCATCAGGGTCGCCTATTAGATTTACAAGGAATACACGGAACGTTATTTGAATTAAAATGAATTTTGAACTTACTAAGGGAGAGAATATTCATCTTTGCAGGAAATGGGAAAGGTCTCGCAGTTTTGATAGTTTGGGCTAGGCAGCCAGGTCCTAAGAAAGCCCAAAGATTTATTTTCAAATGAAAGGACCTAAGGTGTAGTTGTACCATAGCCAGGGGATCCATCAGTTACTAAAAGAATTTGAATAGGAACGGAAGTCCCCCAAGCATCATTCACAATTACAGAGATCCTGAAACAAGGGGCCAACTAAGTACTTCATCGAAGTCATTTATCTTTAGATTTTACCCTTCTAAAACAGCGCTAAAATTGGTCTTGTCATAATCAGCAAGGGCTGTGAGATGCGTCCGTATGTAGTCCAGGTCCCTCGTAAAGGATGAAAGGACATTGTACATGGAGGAGAAAGTGATCTGAAATATGGATATGTGTATTTAGATATTGCATTTCATTGGAATTCATTACGATTAGTATTATATGAGTACTACATACAAATGAAACAAATTCAAGTTTGCAATGCGAAGAAACGTGATCCAAAAAGATATTTATTCCTGCAAAATCAAATCAATCATAATGAATTTGTAATCTGAATAAGACTACTAAACAAAACAAAACTGCTACCTTCAATGGCTAGTCTTTTTCTAGTTATAATATCCTCATCAGAAATATCATCTGGATAATTTCCAGGCACGGGTCGGCACATTGACAGTGAAACATCCAAAGCTATCACTGTGGGCATTTTGTCTAAAAATTAAAAAAAAAACAGGCATTAAATTACATACATTTCATAACGAAATCATTTTTGATAATCAATTCTGTTCAAATTCTAGCTAGGCTTTTACTCTTTGATTAGCCTAATTTTGGGTCATTTACATGTAGTAAACCACAAATGCTTAATTAAAAGAGCCTCGATCGAAAAAAAGGATATTAAATTCCTAGATAATTTACAGACCTATCTCAAAGAGAAATTACCTAATCAAGGTTTTAAGGGAAATGATAAGTATAGGTAGCAAGTACTACTACTAGTATTGACTCTGTAGTGGAAGTAAACACTCATTAATCATTTCTAATTAATAATTATCACTACAATACATATTTGCGCTGCTACCTACTTAAAGTTATGACTCAACGAGAACGTTGTAGATTGATACTGTACAAAATTTAACCTAGAAAGGGATGAGGAACTGAAAGTATATATTTATTTCAACATTTTTTATCGTTTTTAGTCTAAAAGAGATAAAGAAATCCATCCAAGACCTTCCAATTAAAAATTACAGGCACTTGAGCTATCATATACGTTTGGCTAATCGCAAGTTCAATGCCAATGCAATAAGTTAATAACAAAAAGACCTCGTGGATCATATCAATTGCTATCTGCATTTACCTACAAGCCCTTTTTATGTAAATAGGAATATTCATAAGTATAACTAACCCATAAAGAGCAACAAAATGCCTACATTTTACTATGCAAGTGGCTTAAATTTAATGAAATAAAGGGAAGGAAAAAGATCACAGTTATTGGGTGATTTAATATGCAGGCTTCCACCACACATAATCAAATTGAGTCACTATTCCCCTCATTTGTATACAGACTACCACTAATTTGATTAGCCAGGCAGTTACAATTCATATCAAATCCCCATTCCATTTAAAGAGGTTCAAAGCAACACAACTCTCGGTTCTCAAGGTTCTGATGAAGGCAGATCAGTAACCGTCAAAAATCCATTATCATATTTTATATTTTGTTTCGAAACAGTGTTAAAAAGTACGGATAAAAAGGAATCTTATTATGTTGTAAAACGCGAGCAAATAAAGTTAAAAAGAGTAGTCTTCCCGCATTTGAAAAACCACCAAAAATGGGGTGGAATAAACTGAAATCCGTAACTGTTGAACCCGTTCTCTTTCTCCAAATGGCAGGTTAGTAATCTAAAGATTATTTAAACCTATCAATTGCCTATTATTCCCAAGTTTAGACCTTATAAATTCAAACGTTCTTTACAGGAGATACCCTGACTTTTGTGATATTTCAAAACTTGTTCATTGAAAAGGTTTTTTAATTCATTCGGATTTATTAGGTATTGAAATTACCTACATTTTTCCCATTTGAACTCCTCCAGATCTGTACCAATTTAAACTATGATGCAGAAAGATGCTTCAATTACACCCAAGCCAAAGACGAGGTGATTGGAAAAAGGGAATTGGGGGAAATGGAAAAGAATATTCAGGTAAGAATTTTTTTACGATAATTGGCCCATTTAAAACTATATTCTAAATGCAATTCGTATAGGGCCAATCCTCAACTTTCCTTCTCTATAATTCCCTCGTTGAAAACTCTCTCCCTTTATTTCTTGTCCTCCTCCTCGGGATTTGGAGTGACGCGAACCGAAGGAGGAAACCACCCCTTCTACTCTCACTTACGGGGAAAATGCTTCGATCACTCGGCCTTTTAATTAACGCATATTTCATAAAA
>JAAZTK010000227.1:0-25213 GCA_036507255.1 Megalothorax incertus | reverse complement strand
CGACAATTTTGCTTAAGCTTAGCAACATATTAATTAAAGGTCATTGAGGTCAAAGGTTGCTAAGCTTGGACAAAATCGTTGTCAAGAAATTTGGCAAGTGACTTTTTGGTCACCCTGTATGTAATACCTATATATTTTATTGATACATCATACTCGTACAAAGTATGTTTATATAGATTACGGCTATTGCAATTGTTATTATTATTGACAAAGGACTTGTGTGCAGATTAACTCATACTCATATATTAAATATCCTTTAATGAACTTTTAAAATTCAAAACGTTTTAAAATAAATAATATTTTAAAAACGTTTGAAAATCCACTTTCAAGACGTTTGTAAATCCACTTTCAAAACGTTTGAAAATCGACTTTCTAAACTTTTAAAAATCTTTTAAAGTTCCAAACGTTTTCAAAACGTCTCAAATCTTTTAAAATTTCGAACGTTTTCAAAACGTTTTAAAATCGCATTACAAAACGTTTCAAAATCTTTTAAAATTCCAAACGTTTTCAAAACCTTTCAAAAATCTTTTTAAAATTCCTAATTCCAAATTAATAAGGTATATCTATAATTATGATCTATTATAGAATTTCGAGGACTCTGGAAGAGCATAACATTTATTATTATTATTATTATTTAAATATAATATTAGTGAACATGTACTGTCCTTAACTTTATTTTACTACATTTGAATTTCCAAATCAGAAAAAAATGCTCGTTTCACATTATCTTCATGTACATTTTTCAAGGTTTGCCAAAAATACGTTTTAAACCGAGAAAATTATCAAGAGAATTAATTAATTAGGTAGGTACCTATTATATCTGTAATTCTTCATCATAGGCATATTTTTAATATCAGCGTCCTAAATTTGGTTTTTGCGGTTATCGTATGAGGAAGACTTCCCTGAATATGTAAATGAATCATTTTAAATTTTAATTAAAAACAACAGTATATATAAATTAAAGTGTCCAATAAATTAAATTATATTTTAAAAATGAATCAAATCATAATTTTAATAATTTTCATCCTCACAAATCCATTTCTTGGCAGCTTCCTTGCAATCAACCTCACCCTAAGTGATTTTCAACCTGCGTCCCTTAAAAATTACACTTCGGAGGAGAATTCCCTTGTATTACGCGAAATATTAGATACTTATACTCAACTCCAGTTCACATGCAAAGCCAACATCCCAATCCGTTGGTTTTTTACCCATGAAATGGTATTTAAAATTTTTAGTACGGGCCATATTTTTTTAATTAATAAAAAATGTCATGTTTTATGTCCAGAAAGATTCTGTCCAAAAAATAAAATTCAACATAACCAAACAGCGGAGAATGGATGAATTTATTTCTATCCTCCAGTTGGATTTTATTGATAAAGATACTAAAAGGGAATTCCCACCATTCGGTTGTGGACCTGTTGATGCCACACCTCTCCCATATGACCCATTTAACCCACGGCCACAGCCCTCAAATGATGGTATCAAATGGATCAGAGACAGTAACGCCTGGATTAATAATAAAAATTTCAGGAGAATATCAATTGGGCTGGGTGATATTAAAATAATATAATTGGGGGGTCCATCCAATTAAAACAATATTCCATTTCAACAGCTTCTAACCAGATTGACCTTGTACCGGGAAAGTTTTATGGATTTAACGACCAAACGTGTCTTTGGACATTTAGGGTCACTCCGGATTTATCAAAATATGCTTGCCTTTACAATCATAATAAAATCTTTGAGGGGAAATTCTTGACTTGCCGAAACCCGGATGAATGTGGCATTTTTACCATTAAAAATGTACTAATATTAATACTTAGAATTACTACTTAGGATTAGGATTAGTCTTACTGATCCTGAATATATCAGTAATCAGTGCACTATCAGTATAAGTTTAAATAATTTTTTTAGCAACATCTTTTTTTAAATTTTTCAGAATAGCCAATGTATCAATGATACATTTATTAATGTCTGTTCAAAGGATTGTTTTCGAACAGAAAAGAAGAACCCTTCAGTCCTCATTTGTATCAGCGATGGTGTAAGTAAAGGGGTTTCCAGTGCCAAGATCATCATTCCGTTACATGATCCCAAAATCCCTCAAACAAAACTTGGTAAATTTCATTTTGATCAAGAGCCTTAATTTTTAAATTGAAACAAAACTTGAATTTAAAAAGAAGTTATATGAAATTAAATTTTTTTGAAGTTAGTGAAGTTGACGATGTCATCCGCAATGAAAGCCTCCATTTGGATGCACCAGTTTCAATTTATCTTGAAGAAAGAATCCTTTTTAATTGTTCTGGACCCATGTTCCTTTTTACTCTTGGATTTCAATGGACTATTGAGGAAATCCCGGGGAATTCGAGTCAGGTTGAAGCACTTGACATCCTCAATTCAACTTCAGAGTTGTTTGATGAAGAAATGGGACTGATTAAGACTTCAAGGGAATTTACCCCCAAAAAAGAGGGGAAATTAAGGATAATTTGTCAAGCTCCAATTTGGAATTCGAAGGACTTTACTCAAACTTCTCTCCACCGTGCTATTTCCAACAGTTAAAATTCATTTTTGTTTCGGGAAATAATTCAGATTGAAGATAAAATAATTTTTCTAGATTCGGAGAAGCCTCGATTAATTAAAATTCGGCCGAAATCTGGGAAATGGAGATTTGGGGATAGAGAACTTGAATGCACCTTCAGCGGAATTCCATCGCCTGATATAATTTGGCGAAGAAACAAAGATAGTCAAGTATTCGAAAAAATGTCATGATTATGCATTCATTTTTAAACATTGATTTTTTATAGCCACTTGAAAATGGGACAAGTTACAGTATTTCTGTCTGGAAGTCATTAAATTACACCAAATCAATCCTCCATTTGAATTCAACGAAGGAGGAAGCCTCGACTTCGTCTGAAATCAACTTTACTTGCGTTGGGAGGAACTTTAAAGGGAATTCATCCCATACTTTTCCATTGAATGTCAAATGGCAATGGAGAAAAATCCTAGCTCTTATTTTGGGGGTTCTAGCCCTGCTCATAATTGTTATTTTATCAAGTCTTCTAGTTATAATCCTTCGGAGAAGGAGGATTTACCGTGAACTACCCCCAGGAGAAGTTGATCTTTTCCTAAAAGGCAACCCCGAAA
Source organism: Megalothorax incertus (assembly GCA_036507255.1). Lineage (NCBI taxonomy): Eukaryota > Metazoa > Arthropoda > Collembola > Neelipleona > Neelidae > Megalothorax > Megalothorax incertus. The sequence continues at coordinate 22,075 of JAAZTK010000227.1, read as the reverse complement.
GTTCTGGGGCTTTCCTACTCCCTTATGATAAGGGTCTTGAGGTCACGAGGGGTCAATTCCAAATTTGTACGCTTTCATTTTTCATTTATTTAATTTTTTAAGATTATTTCACCCTTAAAAAAGATGAGAATAAAGTGCTGGGATATGGTGCTTTTGGGAAAGTTTATCATGGGAAGAAAGAGAGGTCAGAGGTCGCGATAAAGACCCTCAACAAAGGTGCAGGAGCTATTCATACACGAGCAATATTATCAGAGCTCAAAATCCTATGTTTTCTGGGGCGTTCGGATCATATTGTGCGACTGCTTGGAGCTTCAACCGGAAATATTCGGAAAGGTTTTTTAAAAACTTAATTTTTCATGAATTTTTACGAAGGTTTTTAGGAGAGATTTACATGTTATTCGAGCTATGCCCTCACGGCAACCTCGCCAATTTCCTCAAAGAGTCCAGGAGGAATTTTACCAGTTATTTGGATCAAAAGACGCTGACATATACCAAGCCAAGAGCATCAAAGTATTATTTTGAAATAAAAATCCTGGATTTTTAATTCAGAAATTTTTTCTACAAGGTTTATGGACTATTCAGACCTCCTGAGTGGGATCCTGACCTCACAGGATCTTGTCCGATGGTCTTATGAAATTTCTTCTGGAATGGAATATATTTCCGGGAAAAATGTACCAAAATTCTTTAAAAAAGCCCATTTTTTGAGCATTAAATTTAAAGATAATTCACGGGGATATTGCTGCAAGGAACATACTCCTAACCTCTGACCTCCGGGCAAAGATTAGTGATTTTGGGCTCTCCAAACAACTTTATGACTACTCTCTTTATGTCCAGCGACCTCAGGTTGATTTTTTAAAGGTTTGAAAAGGCCATTTTATTTTTTTAAAATCTAGATCCCACTTCCTCTCAAATGGCTAGCCCCGGAATCCCTCCGAGATTTGGAGTTTTCCGTACAATCCGACATTTGGGCTTTTGGAATAACACTTTGGGAGGTGACAATTAATTTATTAATAAATCAGGCTCAATTTAGAGCAAATTAATAGATTTATACCCTCGGAGAATCCCCTTACCCTGGACTCCAGTTTGGATTTCATTCCTGGAAAATGCTCAATGATGGCCATCGACTTGATTTCCCACCCTATTCAGATCATTCCATGTACGAGTCCATTTTATTCCATTTTAAACAAATTTAGATTAAATTTAATTGATTTTAAAATTTAAAACCCTCAAGTTGGGCTCAAATTCAACTCTGTTGGGAAATAGAACCTTCGGATCGACCAAAATTCTCGGATTTGAGAGCTTTTTTCCGCCATGAACTCATCTCCACATTTAATTTCTTGATATAATATCCACATCTTGAATGACCATTACATTTTTCATTATTTCCTAGTATGTACTACGATATTTTGTACATAAGTACTCAATTAATTTACTTCAATTAAATAAATTTGAAGGGTAGGATGAATTCAGGGCACTCTACTTTTTTGCTTTGGGGGATTTTATCCATTAAAAATTGCAATAATAAAAATGGCTCAAATTAAATAATTTAGAGATCAAATAATAAGGAAATGTCATTACTTCCTATTTTACATTCAGAGATAAATATTTCCTTCCTACTCGATATACTCTAAGCCAGATAAGATATATTAAGAAGCAAAGACACAAGGCAATGACCTTGAGGTCAACTCGAATGTATCGTAAGATGTGTAGGGTACGCAAAGGTGCAATAAAATAAATGGAATACAAGTTTGTTCACCTTGAGAGGTATGATGGCAGGGGAAAAAAATGGGCAAAAACTCAATGAACCCCCATTGCAAGTCTTGATTGAATCATGTCAGTTCTGGATTGACTTAAAGACCCAACATGAAACTATTCAAGGACTACATATCTATATTATATCCTGCATATTATATTGTAGATTCTAGAATACTCAGGAGCAAGTCAAACAAGGAATGGATAGGATTTGGCGCAATAAAAACAGTCCAGGGAATTGTAAACCCTTTTTTGATGGATTCAGAGATACACGCTTAAAAGGATATGAATTTATGAAAGTGAAATTTTAATCCTTGTTCAATGATTTTTATTTTTAGCTCGATTTCACCAATGTTTTATTCATTGAATGACCCACCATAAAACTTTATAGAATACCCAAGCTAGACTACAATATGAAGTTACAATATGAATAATTACCTAATTTTATATTCTACGATTAACGCGATTATAATCGCAAGAGAATAGTAAGATCTTAAGATCAAAAGGAAAGGGTAAGTGCAATTGGCCCTTGTAATCTTCACGGTAAATTTGCATCTTATGGCGTATTTAATTCAAATCCCGTAAAGATGTACACGCAGATTAATTTTTTAACATTTTTTCCCGTCCACTTTCATTTAAATTGCAATTAATAATTTAATTTCTGACTTGGTACAAGCTACAACTCCTTTGAAAATACCCCAGGACGATACCTATACCTTTAGGCCCATTCTTCAGGTCAAGGGGACATGGTTTTTTTGGGGAAGGTCGAGGAACTTGGAAGTCTGAATGACTTTGACTTTAAAATAATATGATTTATCAACTTTAATTAAATTCTACAAATAAATATTGCATGTTATCATCTGCGAGGTGGAAAAATGTAGGCAATTTATGGTAATTACAGAGTGGTCGGTGCAGACGACCTTCGGAGGACGAGTTTCCACTACCCCTATATATGACCAATAGAATATATCATTATCACGTAACGTATGGTATATATCGAATATTTTATTAAAAGTATTTATTTTGCATCTTATTTGACCGTAAGAATTAAAGAATCAAAGACAATTTAATTAGCAAAGGCGTAATTCTTTGATTTGGAGGGTGCGATAAAAGTTTAATTGTTGACTATAAATAAATATATAGGAGTTTAAAGGATAGGATTTTATGTGAGACATTGATATAGATAGGGGATACACTGATATACTCATGAGGAAGAATCGGTGGTAGATTTAATCAATGGAAATGCGTGCGTGGACTACCTTAGCCTACCCCTATCCCTTTCAATTGTACTCAAGATCGTATGGGGTTAATCCAATGCAAAATTCATCTCTCAGGACTCAGGAGGATCATATTAAAACAGAGCTTGGACAAGTGAAGGAAGCACACTCACCCCAACAGGTGTGTAGTCCAAAGTTTATATACTCATGAGGAAGAATCGGTGGTAGATTTAATCAATGGAAATGCGTGCGTGGACTACCTTAGCCTACCCCTATCCCTTTCAATTGTACTCAAGATCGCATGGGGTTAATCCAATGCAAAATTCATCTCTCAGGACTCAGGAGGATCATATTAAAACAGAGCTTGGACAAGTGAAGGAAGCACACTCACCCCAACAGGTGTGTAGACCAAAGTTCCTCCGGAGGAATTCAAATTTTAAAGTTTTTAAGTGAAATTTGCGATCAAAGGATACTTTTTTCGACTTCTAAAAAGTTAAATCATGGCTGCCCCCACCACCAAAGAGAATCCTCTTATTCCTCAGGTTGGACAAGCGCTTTTGAAACCCTTAAATCATTTGGATTTGATAAATTTGACATTTTTTAGCTGAGGGGGAGGCTGGCAGACCTTGACCTGCCCAAATACATGCTCGAAGATATGTTCCTACTCAGATGGCTCAGGGGTAAGTTGGAATTTACATGAAAATTCATAATTCCGAGCTAACTCCGCTAAGCGGAGTGACATATTTGATCTTTTAAGCATTCGCAATGTAAATTGGGATTGATTTTGATATATTTTTGATTCAGCTCGTGAATTAAATGTGGATAAAGCGGAGGATATGCTCAGAAAGGTACGCCAAATTTTAATTTTGGGGTAAAAAATTCAATGCAATGGGAAATCCCAAGCTCTTCTAATATCTAATTTAAAATTTAATGCCTGAGATTAAAATTCGGTAAAAAAGGGACCAAAAAAGAACATTTAGAAATGAGATCACATTTACAATTGTTTATGGAGTAAAAAAGCTCCTAATTACGCCGCGGCCGTGTAAGAGTTCCAAAAAAATAAACAATTTCCTCATTAAAATCCCCAATTTCTCCAGAACTTAAATTATAGGTGCACTTTCCTCACTCTTTTTGCTTGGAATAATATATAATTTACTTAATATTATTTACATTTTAGATCCCATTAATGTTTAATGTATTTTATAAGTATCTACCTACTATTATAATTTAATATCGCACTACAATACATCAACAATGGACTCTGAAACCGAGCTCATGAGGAAAAATTCCCTCGGGAAATTCCCACTCGACTTCCCTCAACATTGACATTCACCGATAATGAATATTTTTAAGCGCAAATTTAATTACCCCAATTAAATTAAATTAATTGAAAGAACAATTAATTAATTTCACACTATTTTTAATTCCGGGGAGTGCAAATTCCTAATTTCTGCAAAATCAAATTGCAATTTGGATTTTGGCGTAGTTGGCCTTCCAGAATGATGCCATTTTTTGGAAATAATTAAATAATTTCTTAATTTACAGTCACTTAAATGGCGGAAAGAGACGGATGTGGAGGGGATCCTTCGATGGGAGCCTCCAAAGGATTTTTTTACCAAATTCCCGTACCGCATTTGGGGATTTGACACGGCCGACTGTCCAGGTCAATACATTTAAATGCACATTGAGGACAATTTCCCAATCCCATTCCTATCTACTGAATCAAATGTACACGAGAATCCACTTTTATGTCAATTATTGGCTATTGAGTATTGATAAATCCCTTTCTAATTTCCCTCAAATCCTATTAATCCCTCAACCTGTTCCCAATCCTTTCAACCACCCCCATGTCTAGGTATATATGAACGTCAGCAACCTTTTTTTATTGATCTGATTGTTGACGTTTTTATTATCTTCTTGTGGTCAGTGTAATTGACATGTATTTTACCACATATCTATAGCTGGTCTATTGCAATTTGGCGAATGGGATGTCAGGTAATTACTCGTGTAGATGGGGGTCAATGTCACTCCTGCGAGACCAAATTGTGAGAAATCATGAGCTAATTATGATATGAAATTGTGACAGGGGTGACGTGGTGGAGGCTGGACGGAGGGAAGACTATCTCCGATATATTGATCAATTATTTGAATTTGTGGAGTATGTCCTGAGGGAAAAATCCCGCCTTGAAGGGAAACCAATCACGCAATTTAACATTGTAAATGCACTTTCTAAATTTAATTAAATGATCAATTAACATGCCTAATTAACTCATTAGATTGTGGACATGAACAATTACTCGTATAGGCAGATTGCATCCATTGCAAGTAAGGTATTTATAATTTAAATGGATCATAATTAATTGAATTCAATTAGCTGCTGAGGTCATTTTGGAATCAGTGAGGAGCTTTGAAGCTAATCATCCAGAGACTTTGAAGGCAGCCTATGTCATCAATGGTAAAATTGACTTTTTGTACATAATAAAATAAAAAATTTTGGATTTTTTTAGCTCCGCGAATATTCTCCATTTTATTTGCATTGGTGAAGCCGTTATTGACCGTGAGGACGCTCTCAAAGGTGCAAATCTTTAGCGGAAGCGAAGATAAATGGAAATCAGCACTTTTGGCTACCTTCCCATCTAACCAAATCCCGCCAAAATATGGCGGGACCAACACCCGGGTCATTGAACATTTCGCTCAGGCCCTGAATGAGTATTATGATGACTTTTTTGGGATTGGGAAGAGTAAAAGAGTGAATCCAGAGGAGGGAGATGACGAGGATGACTCTACGGAAGTCACAGTGGCTGCTGGAGAGCGTCTCTCACTGGAATTTAATGTGGAAGAAGCTGGAATGTGTCTTGGATGGGAGTGTCGGGTGGAAAATTATGATATTGGTTTCTCCGTGGTCAGATCTGGGGATTCTGATGAACTCAAAGCAGTTCCGTACCGCAAGGTTGATGCTCAAACCCCTTACAAGGGCTCCCTCGAATGCTCCAAACCTGGAAAATGTAATTTTTTAAAAATCTAATTGAAATTTGAGCCTAAATTGCATTTATTTTTATAGATATTTTCCAATTTGACAACTCGTACAGCCGAATGAGACCCAAAACTGTGCATTACTCGGTGACGTTGACCCAACCTGACCTCGAGGACCCTGAGGAATCCTCTGAACTGTAAATCTCCAAGTCCCTCCTATCTGTTTAGCCATAATTGTGATATTTAAATAATATTAAAGTGAATTTTAATGTATTTTTAATGCTGTAAATGCGATTTTTAAAGCGGATTCTAATAAAAATATTTCTAACATATTCAAAAGTACAATAATCTCTCCTTATCTTGAAATGCAGTCATCAAAACAAAAAAAATGGGCAGATAACCTGATATATTTCAATATTTACTCAATTTTACGACCAGATATGGCTCCATATCTTGTCCACAACCACATTTGTTGACCATGTGACACGTCGGAGCGTGTGACCTGCAGATTATTAACTCGCAAATTGAAATTGAGAGTGATTTTGTAGGATTTTTCATTTAAAATCGCTCAATTTTGTTCAAAATTCCATCATTCTCAAATAACTCAATATTATAGTGAAATATCTAATTCTCCACGATGGAGGAAAGGTCACCAGGAATAGAACCAAAGCATAGGAGGGTACTAGAAATCAATTTGAGCCGTTTTGCGGAGCGAACTCATGAGCCATCTCGTCTAATATCATTCCTACATGCAACTAAACTCATATCAGATCAAGAACACCTTCAATTGGTACTAATTTATTTATAAAAGAACTGAATTTGACCCCCATTTCCATCATTCAGGAGGGGGAGGTCAAGGGCGTTTACGAGCTGATGATGAGGCGTGATGGAAAAGAGTTTGGTGTCTTCCTGAGGGCGCTTCTTGAGACGGGTAATGATGAGATAGCAAAAGAGATTGAGAGCGGGATGGACGAGGAAGAGGATGACCTTGCCAGGGATGAGACTAGGGTGCTGATTGAAAAGATATTTGCACCTCTAGAGCGTCTTAAAAGCAATCCTGCTCGACCCTCGAAGAAAAAGACGCTTGACATTTCTTTGTGGGATTCAGGTGCGAGTTCCCTAACTCTCAAGGACATTTGTATCTCAGTCCAAGGGACTAGGGATGACCTTGTTTTTACCCAGCTTGAGACCCTGACACTGACCCGATGTCGGGTTGATGAGGTTCTATTTGAAGTAGGGACCAAAGATCGCTTTCCAGCACTCAAAGTACTCATTATTGATGGATGTTGCGATTCGAGGGGGTTCCCACTCGTGTCACGAAGGGTCCAAAGAGGGATTGAAGGTCTCCCATCACTTCAAACTTATGTCCTGGACGGGGCTAATGTTCCATTTACTGGGCGGAGGGATTGTATCGAGAGAATAGATCGGCATTACATGGGGGTACATATAAAATTGATTATTTAATAAAAAATAAGGTCATCTGGTGGTGTTAACAGGTACTCCTTGGAATAGTCCTGACATCTGTCTTCTTCTGGCTGATTGGACTCACGGAGATATTCGGATTTGGTCTTTGCAAATGCCCAATTGATTTATTAGATAATAGTACAACCACCCTAGAGCCAATTAACGATACTTCCACAACTCCCATCGACTATTTTAATATTAATTAAATTAGGAGCGTTTTTAAAAATAATTTAAATAAAAATCCAATGATTTATTTGCATTTTAATACTTTTGATAGCATAATTAGTACTAGAATATAATCAAGATTAAAATAAATATTAAAATTCATTAAATAAATTCTTATAAAAGCGTAGACCCTCCACACTCTCATCCCTGCAAGTCTTTCCATGCGTCTCTGTGAGGAGTAGTGAATGTTTAGCGAGGAGTACAGGGATTTCACAAGCTCTAGCATATTCCTCAGCAGTGAATGAAGTATGTTTTTCAAGCTAGAGATACAAATGTCAAATACAAGTAAAGAACATCCAAAATATGATTTTATACGAGTATTTACGAGAGATATGGCGGTAACAATGCAAAGTTCATCAGAAAAGTTGACATGTTGAAGCACTTGGACATCCTGGCCAATGAGGATGAGTTTAAGTGGAAGATTGAGTCGTTCCATTGTGGCACAAGCAGATACAAGGTCCTCGGGAGATAAAAGTTCCATTCCTCGAGCTCGGTTCACCCTGCAATAGGCTTCTACGAGGCTCATAAGCCCTCCAGCCTCATTTACTGACCCCTCGAGCAGCTTACACACTTCTCCAGCGAGACTTTCAAAGTATTTGACCCCAGAACCGAATTTTGCTTTTGTCACAGGGTCTTTAATCCCAAGGGAGAGGAGGTGTGTACGAAATAGAACGGTCTCATCATCGGTAAGACTTCCCTGCTTATCCTAAAAGCATTTTCAAATGAGATATAACCGATTAGTTCAATAGGAAATTACCCTAATCTTTTTAGAGATGGCCTGAGAGAGTGAGACCATTGGTTTAGCCATTTCAATGAGGGAATTAATATCCTGGAAAGCTTGTGAAATATTTTGATGTGTTTCCCTTGATTCTTGTGCCATTTGTCGCTCAATCCCGAGGATCCCTGCCCGATATTTCCCAGAGGTGCCTGGAAGGAGTGCCATTGTCCATTGTTTATCATTTAAAGTTTTTGAAAGTCCATTGTAAAATTCCTCCATTCCTCCATCCGTGAAACTTAGCTTGAAATATAGGTTTTTCGTTGGCAGGAAAGGGGAATGGATCCTAGAAATTTAATTAAATTCTAATATTTATAATTTAAATTAAATTAAGGCCCTTACGAGCTCATGTCAGCCTTTTGAACGTGAACAATAATTTTTGGAGATGATTTTTGAAAGAGTCCCTTTGAGGAACCAGCCTCCCTCTCGGTGAGGACAATGTGCTTAAGCTCGAGGGCTGTTGTGAGACCAGGGGATGACCAAATGAGACGATGTGAGGTCAACTGGAGGACACCGAGGTCATCTCGCATCTGACAATTTAAAAATTTAGATCAATGTCAATTTAATAATTATAATGCATGTATTACCTTATATCTTTCGTCTCCGTCATACAAGCGGACCCCCTTTTGTTGGGCTAGCTTCCCCTCCGTAGGGAGAAGGGTCTCCCGGCTGTATTGGAACATGTCCATGACCCTGATGACCTTTTTATTGGACACAAAATTGGATTTTTTAGGAATTATTTTTTAAAATTTCGGTTCGAGCCAATTTTGGGCAGATTTTAGACTTTCACCATTGAATTTGGCTAGGATTTTTTTGCTGCAAAAATTCTTGAATTTTTTGATTTTTCAAAAATGTGTTGACCTTTTTTGAGTATTTGACCTCTGGAGACCTTTGGAGAATCCCCTGAAAAGTGACGAGTCGTACGCTGTGTGAAATTCAATAAAAAAAGGGTAATTTCATCATTTTTACATATTTTGCAAACTTGCACTTTTCCAAATTGATTTTTACAGAATTTAATTGATTTTTAATTTCAATTTGCAGGATCAAAGGGCAGTCAAAATGGACGAGGAATTGAACGCGGATTCTCCAAGTTCTTCTAACAATAATCTGGACTATTTGTCTCAAGCAATGGCGAGGCAACAACAGCCGATTCCTCAATCAAAATATCAGCAATTGTTGGCCATTCTTGAGGAGATGGGCAAAGATATACGAGGAGGTTCGTTACATACCTTCATTCTTAATTACCTAATTAATTAATTTTATTTCTAAAATCCTCCAGCTTATGCCGGCAGTAAAACCAGCTCTGAGAGATTGAAGAGAGGTAAAGAAATACTTTTAATTTTGATTTTAATATTGAAGTTTGCCGTAATAAACGCAATTAATTATCTTTAAATTAATTTCATTCAAACAGGGATTGTCCATGCTCGTATATTAGTGAGGGAATGCCTTGCAGAAACAGAACGAGCAGCTCGTCAATGACCTAACCTTTGAATTATTGTGCAAATTAAATTATAATCCGAAGAATACACTCAAGATTTAACTCTCAAACTCTATTATTTCATGAAAAAGTGCTTTATTTTCATTGTAAAAAAACATTCATTTTAGAACAAGCCACAAGGAGTGTACATTTTGTAAAATTTTGATTAAAAACAGTGGAAAAAGGAATTTAAAGTCATAAACTCGTTTTTAAACATGTACAAATCACTTTGTGTCCGTCAATTTCCTCTCAAATTGGATTGTGTAGCCTGGAACACATCTTTAAACTTGATTGCTCTCGGTGGCTACCAACTGGACGAAGCCACCACGTCCAGGGATGGCTGTGTGTATTTTATACGACCAATCTCCCTCAATTTTTTCCAAGAAATTCAAATTCTTACCCAAATTCCAACTCCAGGCGTGTTAGATTTAAAATGGGGACCTGGAGAGTACTCAAACAGGCTTCTAGTAGCCACTGCCACCTCCATCCTCCTCCTTCAAGTCACTCTGAACGAAGATCAGGTAGAAGTTGAGACCCTCGGCGACTACCCCCTTGAAAAAGGAACCATGTCAGTTTATACCGAATGGATTGGGCTAAATAGAATAGCATGGAGTGATACTGAAGGGTTTTTAAGTCTGGCCAACCTGAAAGAAGAGCCTGGAAAGGGGATATTATTGAATGAAGTGACCCAGGTCAAATGCCACGACTTTTCCTTGTGGGTTTTCCATTGGGATGGGAAGAATAATATAATTTACACGGGAGGAGATGATGGAAAGCTACGAGGTTTCTTCCTGGATCAATTCCAGGACAAGTCACAGCACCTCGTGGTTCGATTTGATGTCGGAGTGACCTCGATCAAGTCTCACGAGGATGGAGAGCTTGTAGGGGTTGGAAGCTATGATGAAAAGTTAAGAATTTACAAATTAGATCCAGGATCAAAGGTCAAACTGATCCCACAGCTAGAAATCCCGTTTGGTGGTGGTGTCTGGAGGATGGTATGGCTGGCTTCATGGTCTGAGAATCATCTCTTCATTGCTGCAGCATGCTCCAAAGAAGGGACTCATATTGTAAAGGTGGATAAGGGAGATTGGAGTTGGGGGAAGGTTGCCACCAACTCGGATTTTGAAGGGAACCTCGCCTATGGTCTGGATATTTATCAAGCTGACCCAGAGAGGATTGTAGTGGCATCGTGTTATTTTGAAAATAAAACATTTCAATTTTGGGAGTTGGAAAAATCCGTTAATTGAATTTTATTTTATTGTTTTTTTGTTGTAAATTATTATTTAATTGTAATTACTGATTAATATCATGTAATCTAGCATTTGTAATGGTTTTTTACGAATAATTGATGGAATAAATCAAAGTATTTCAAGAAATTACTGCATCATGTCTTTCTTTGCATTGCATTTAATCAGATAGGGTTTGCAGGCCATATTATGAGATTCATTATAAGAGCAATAGCCAATAAGCAAAGTTTATAGCTTGTAATTTTAATCCCAATGTAATTCAATTGAAAAAGGGTTAGAATTATACAATACTAGGCAGTGTATTTTGTAGTAGGTACATTTTGAATAATATATCGTAGCTCAAATGTCAGTAGGACCGTAGGTATTCATTTCCTCCTTGGCCAAGGATTGGTTATTTCAAGCTCACGCCACACAAGGGCCCCTTAGGACCCTTATTAAAATCATTCCAACTTAGTACTTAGTACAAGTAGTACTACGGTCCTATACTCCTAAATTCATAATCCTAGAGTATATACTTTGAGCATTTCATACCTATAGGCTAGCTTATTATTCCGTCAATGCAACGTAGAAATTCTAAATTATTATATTCTACAGTAGAATGTATCTGTAAGTGTAATTACTACTAATCTGTATATTGTACTATTGATAAATAAATATTATTGAACGAGAGGGAAATTGAGATTCGAGACCTTGAAATCCCAAGTCTAAAGAACACGGACCTCATATCTTTTTGATTAATTCATACTCCTTGATCTCTGATAAGTATATATATCTTCCTGACCTGCACTGACCTCCAAATCATTTCAAGTGCATCAGAATTAGTTAATATTTCCCAAGGAGGAATCCCCCAATACCTAAACTCTAAAGATATACGAGTCAAAAGTGCATTCTGAGATTGTCTGATTTGAGATCCTTCTTCTCGTATGTGGATTTCCTCAAAAGTCAAAAGCAGTTGCCCTCAAACGGCCGAGTTGCGGTTACGTAATTCATATCAAGAGTGGTTATCCCTGTACATCTACAAAATATACAATTCCTCATATCATCGCATATATGATATATCCTATAGGTATATTAAAAAAGTTGTACTATTGAAGGTGCAGCCCTTGTTCTCCCCTATAGAATGTACTCAAAAAAATACAAAACTTGGCTCAGGATCAGTTCACAAATGTAACCCAACCTCACAACATTAGCTCAAAGGAATACCCATTTAAATATTAAATAGTACAAGTAGAATATAAGCTTAGGAGTGAATAAACTTGTATTGGGGGGATAACCTGAGCTCAAATACCCAATAAAAACCCTATATATCGCCGTGTAAACAAAATCTAGATTATTTAACACCGGCCCATTACAAATTCACAACTTTAGTTTGATTTATTCGGGATTTATCATTGCTTCTTCCCTTGATTAAGGTCAAATTCAGTCTCATTTGTTCATAGGTGAGTTTTTCCATTGAATTTTATACCGAAATTCGGTTAAATAATCATATTTCCGTTGAAATCTAAACTCTAATTGGAATTCTTTCTTCAACAGGTGGAATTTGTAATAAATTCTGGCGGGGATACAATAAATAATGGGAGCGGGCGGAGCGGAGGAGGTTTATCGTGAGGATAGGGGTCTAAAGGGGTCATCAGAGTCAGAGGAGTCCCTCTACACCCCCTTCGATCATGAAGATCAGATTTACCACGAATGTAATGGGGTCAAAGAGCTTCCAGAGCCATCCTCCAACGGAAATGCCTCCAAATTCGAGTAAATTTACCCAAATTTCGGGAATTTTTAAGTTTTTTTCATGCATTTTTCCATTTAATTTGAAGGTGTCAAAGGTCAAAGGGGAAAAAGGTCCTCGGAGTTGAATTTGCACCTGTAAAAATCCCGCTGGAGCGTCGGTTGCAGACCTTTGCGGTTCTTCAATGGCTTCTAACATTTTTCCTAATGGGCCCTTCCTTCCTCCTCCTATTTATTTATATTGTGGTGGCTACCCCACTGTGGCCAATCCCTCTCCTCTATGTCTTATGGTACTTTTGGGACAAGGATTCCCCCTCAAGAGGCGGAAACTCGTAAGAAAACCCTAGCTTTTTGGATTTGGTGAATTTATTTTTAATTAATCATTGATCTCAGGTCAACTTGGGTGAGGAACTGGGCTTTATGGAGGCATTATGTCAACTATTTTCCTATTAAGCTTGTAAAGACAATTGACCTTGACCCTTCGAAGAATTATCTATTTTGTTCCCACCCTCATGGAGTTCTATGTTCCGGTAAATCTACTAAAAATTAAATCTTGACTTCAAAAATTGATAAATTCCTTTCCAGGAGCATTCGGAAACTTTGCCACAGAGGGTACTCAAGTGTCCAAAGTCTTTCCAGGGTTGACTACTCATCTCATGACATTTGACCTTCAATTCTCCCCATTCGTACCACTATACCGAGATTATATACAAAGGTCTGGAACCGTTTCCGCTTCGAAAGAATCTCTAAATCATCTTCTTGGGTTCCCTGGAGGTGGCAAAGCCCCTGTCCTAGTGGTAGGAGGAGCCCCTGAGAGCTTGGACACTCATCCAGGTACTTATAAGCTCCACCTTAAGGACCGAAAGGGATTTATCAAGGTCGCCCTTCGTCACGGGTATGCTTTTGAATATATTCTAGCCTTGATTTTAATATTTTAACAATTCCAGAGCCCCTTTGGTCCCAGTTTTTTCTTTTGGGGAGACTTCCATCTATGATCAAGTGTCAAATCCTGAGGGATCCCTTATTCGAAGGGTCCAGAATTGGATTCAAAGGCGGATAAACTTAGCTCCTGTCATCATGCTTGGGAGAGGCGTTTTTCAATATAGTTTTGGAATACTTCCACACAGGAAACCAATCACCACAGTCGTTGGGGCACCTCTGGAACTACCAAAAATTACAAATCCAACCCAGGAGGAGGTCAATCATTGGCATGGTCAATATGTGAGAGCCCTTGAGGACTTGTTCCTCAAACACCGAGACAAATATGAATCCCCAAACGTCCATCTTACAATCATTTGAGACTGATGCAATGATCAATTTAATTTATATTTTATTCCTAATTAATCTTTGAATTGATTAAAAATTTTTAATGCACTCTACCTACAAATATACACGAATTAGAACAAAAATAAATATTATAAAAGTATTTCTAGATCTTAATATTATAAGAATAAATTATAAAACTATATCCATACATAATACAATATACGATAGCGTGTTTTTAAGCGATTTCTCACTTTCTGCCTACCCGCGTGCGCTAAATTTCGCAAATTCGGACCTCAAACCACAACATCCCCCCTCGAAGAAGTCAGTAGTAAAAAGTGGGATATTTCCGAAGTGTGTTCTAATTCAATCCCCACTGAAAAATATAAAATTGAGACTCCTGAGTCGTTAGCATTAATCAAAATCCAAAGTTCAAATACCAAAATCTTTCAAAAATCTCGAATTTCCAGCTTTTGCATTTAATATAGAAATCAAAAAAAGAATCTATTTAAAATTTTAAAGTTTAACCCTTGAATTTCTTGCAAAATCCTTCCAAATATTCGGATACATTGATGGGAATTTAAGAATTTGATACTGCATCAATTGGGATGCCGAATCCTCTATCATTTCTCTTTTGTTGCTTCAAAAAACCTCCTCCTCCTCCGGCTCCTCCAACCGAGGTATCGTAAATTTCATTTACTAGAGACATATCGTCTGGAATTGTTTGACTATTTTTTTAAATGCCAGGAGAGTCTCCACGAAGTATCGATGATTAGATTGTTAGTAGATTTGTGTAGATTTGGCCATTCCTAGGTTGAGTTAATGGGATTAAGGGTGCTGTAAGGAGAACAAGTTGTTTATAGACGGGGGAAAAACGCGAGAAACTCATTCCTGACCTCATTCTTATACATTTCACAGGTCCATAGGATATATTATAATATCAAATATGTATTGTGCGATATGCGTATGCATTTAGGATTAGTAGTACCTACTAGTACATAGGAATTTGCAGCAATATTGGAGAGGGAAAGTGTTGTAATTTCTGGAAAAGTGATTTAATTTGTATTTTATGGTATTATATAGGAGAATGGAGAGGCTGCTGCGAGCCAGATCAAAATCGGAGTTTTCAGAAAAGTTTTAAGATTCCTCGTAAGTTGACATTCAAATGAACAATCTTAATGACCTTGCTGCAATACCAAAACACAAAGATTAGAGTATAGATATTGAGGTAGGATTCTGTATTACATTTGCTCATTTATTATTAAGACTTTAAGGGGGAGCCGAGCACCTCGAGCCAGATGGAAAAAGGTCAACAAAGTCGTGGCCCTATCCAATTGGGTCTACGGAAAGGTAGATGCTTTTTCCAGACCCTTTTTCAGTCAAAATGCTGGAATTTTTAATAATATTAAATATTTACAGAAAGGTCTTAAGGGGAAAGAAGCCCTTAACAAATGGAGGAACGTTAATAAGCAGGTTATTGGTGCTGCAAGCTGGCGGATTCGTCTAACCAGGGCCATCAAAGCAAAGGCAGCACGCCGAAAGTGAGCCCTAATTTAATAAAAAATTCAAAAGAGATATTTAAATCATTTTTCAAGGTGGACTGGGGCTAAAACTTCGGTGGCAATCACTACCAGGTGGAAGACGTCGATGCCAACCAAATTAAAATTAAGAGCTAATCTTGCCAGGTACGGTGATCATTCGGATTTGAATTCCAAAATCACAGGGTTTGTAACTTTTTCTCGGTAGATGGAAGCGAGCGAATGAAGCAATCATATCCACACGTAAATGGAGGATAGGTCTTCCGGATTTCATTAAAAAACGTGCAGCAGCTTCAAAATGGAATCGGTTAAATAATAAAGTGAAGGCTGCGGAATCACTGGGTATTGACGTCAAGAAGCTGGTAAGAATTTTTTAGATTTGGATGAAAGTTTTAAATAATTTAATTTAATTTAATTTTGAAACCAAAAGATGAAAGAAAAGAATAAAAAGACCATATTCTCTCGCTGGAGGAAGATGTACCTGAAATTTAAATTAAAGTTTAAAGTAAGTTCTTTTGAATTTTAAAGTTTTAAATTTTTAAAATCTACTTGTTGGTAAATAGAGGGATCCTGAAAAGCGAAAGAAAGCGAAGAAACAATGGAAAAAGTCTGGAAGTCTTCTCAAGTTCCTTGTGAAGGTGTTAACTAACTTCATTTGAACTTCACTTCACTTCTTAAAATTAACATTTGTAAATTTCTTTTCATAGCCCAAGGTCAAACCAATGACTCAAGAAGCCCGGGATCGGTTCAGGATGGTAAGAATCTTTTTTTGCGTTACATTAAAAAAATTATTTGGAATTTTTATAGGAGCGCGAGAAGCGCGAAAAAGCGGCGGCAGAGGTCCCTACCGTTTCAAATGTATTCGCATTTGCTGTCGCACAAGCGCTATCTGACGATGTCCAGGAACCTCATAGAGATGACATCAGCAACAATATGGGGACAGCTATTAGGGTTGCGAGTGCTGTAGCGCGAATCAAAAATCGAACACGGTCCCATCGTCTTCAAGCAATTGGTGAAGACGAGGCATTAGAAGAGATTGACGAGACGGGGGACCAGAATCCAGTCCAGGTTGACGACCCAGGCGTCGGCGTTTCAAGGACCTCTTCGCGAAGGGGCTCAATTTTAGGGACAGTTGGATCCGGTCTCAAGAAATCATTTTCACGAAGTAGTTCAAAGGCAAATCTGATGTCACAATCACCGGATTTGGCCGGGGAGACCCTTTCACGGCCGCCATCACGAGGAGAAGCCTCTTCTCCAGTCCCATCAATTGGAAAGCTTTCCCGTTCGCAATCACGCATGTCCATTGGTCAACCCGAATCCCGTCCAGACTCGAGATCCGAACAGATTGATCAACGCAGGGAGTCTGATATGAGTTCTGTAGATGAAATTGCTCGAATGAAGACAAGAATGACTTCAAAATTGTCGCGTAAGCCAAGCACCGCAGAAATTGATTCCGTCAACCGTGCGCTTGGAAGACTTTCACGGCGGGAAAGTGAAGCGGTTGGGCCTGATGACGATGTGGATCAAGTAGCAAAAGCACTATCAAGGTTGGCTTCACGAAAGCAAAGTTCCGCTTACCCTGATGATCCGGATGATCATGTAGCCAGAGCCCTCTCACGCTTGCAAAGTTCTGTACATGGACATGACGATAATGGAGTAGATCTCGCGAGTCAATTAGCAAATTCGCTAAAGAATAAGGGACGCCAAGGTGGACTAAGCAAGGAAGAGATGTCAGCGCTCACAGAAGCGATTGCGGGTGAAATGGGGAAAAAGGACGACAACGCCACGGCCAAAATTGACCAACAGCGGGCAGATAGCCGAAGAGGGATGACTTCTCGTGCAGAATCCGAAAAACAACTTGGGGAGCTTCGTGGTGAAGTAAGGCAAGTTTTAAAAATGATTCGAGAAGCGGATGAAATTAAAAAGAAATCAAAAAAAGAATGGGACAAATTGATGCCCATCTACCGGAAAGCTTGGGAGTCGACAGAAGTCCCAACATGTGTCCTAGACCTAATGAAAGCCGTCCGTTACAACCCTCCAAAAACAGTCCTCCTCCTCCTTGAAGCCATCTGTGTCCTCAAGGGGATTCAACCGGATGTGACACATCGCGGCCTTAGAAAAGAGGTTCTTGAGGTCGACTACCGTCCTGCCGTTCAAAAACTCCTTGTAGCCAACCTCTCGGATGAACTCTACGACCTTCGTAACTCTGATCAAATCTCGCTGGTTAATATTGTTGAATTCCAGGTAAAGTTTTGTAGATAAACCAATAAACATTTGACCTTTGTGACCTTCTTAGGAACGAATAATGCGGAACCCGGATTTTTCACGTGCCAGAGTCATCCACGCTTTCCCTCCAGCTGGGATCCTATTCGATTGGCTCCTCCGAATTGGTATCTATTTATTTATTTGACCTTTGTGGAGGCTAATGCACTTTTTATCCTCCAGAGAGGTATGCCAAAATCTCGCTAGAGGTCGAGGAGGTCAAGAGGATGCGACAATTGGCCAACTCGTTGAGAAAACAAGGAAAAATCACGCTAAAACAGCTGAAATTGGACATTTCCGAACTTGAGGGACAATCCTCATGAGTTTCTAATTGACCATATTATTTTTTCAATAAAATACCTCAATTTTGAGGTCATATTTTTATTCAAAATCTCATTATTTTAAATTAAAATTACAATACTAGCTTTAGATCCTTATTAATTGAAATACAAACAAATAATTGCGTCAAAGGTGCTACTTTGTCTTTGACGCGGCTGTCGAGCTCCTTCCGGTCTTCATTCCAAAGGTTGACCATTTGTTTGGACCTCCTCCCTTTGGTTTAGGCTCCGGCTTTTCTTTAGTCCCAATTTTGACTGGAATTTCTTGACCAAATGGATGTCCCGTGGGCATTGTCAACTCTACCCTCACCACATAGTTGATGTCAATCAATCTGGACATGAAATTTTTAATTTCGAGACATTCTATAAATTCTATTAGTACTTGCAATGTCCACCCAAGCCAGTCGGTGGTATATTTGGAGGGACCTTGAAATCTGGAACAGTCCAAGTAGCTTTAACACCCTTCTCGATAGGGGGGCCTTCGATGAGGATGGCAGGATGTCGGCTCTTTTTCTTCTCCGTATGAATATCCTTATGTTTTATCCTCGCCCTTAGCTCCTCTCCTATATAGTCTGCAAGCTAATTACCAAAAAATGTCAAAAATGTCAATTTTGTCAATTTTTTAAAGATTTTAAATACCAAAATTAGGCCACAAGCAATCTTCTCTATCCGGCTAGCTCCTCCAGAGTTGTCAATTTCAATTGTGACTGGAACATCCTCTCCCATTATGTATGCCTTCAATTACATAAGTCATAGCCCAAGTAAATACTCTCGATTGACAATTATATGTACCTGCTTGGGAATATGAGTGGCAAAATTAACATGACCAGTGGCACAAAACCAGAGGCAGAACTGTGTTTCTCTTGAAATGGCTTCACCCGGGATGCTGGCTTGAGGTAGGCTCGCAATAGGAAAGTATGGAATAATCGTAAAATACAATTCATGGCTAGAGAGTCAATTTAATTAATATTATGCATGTCCAATTTGATCTTTTAATTGATTTATGACATTTATGTACCTTGTGGTTGGCAAATGCACAGGATGAGTGGCCTGGAATGATATTTTACTATATTTAAAGGGTTTAAATGTTACAAAGGGCTTACCCCTTTAAGCTCAGCATGGATTTTGTATTTTACATATCCGTGAGGGCCCTCAAAACTTGCTGGGAGCTTTTTAGGGAGTGGAAATTTGTACTTGAAGGAGCTCGTGCCTGGAGCAATGTTCTTCTTACGGCTATCCGGCTTTAAAAAATTGAAAAAGCAATCAGATCGAACCGGAAGCCACGGGCTTGTCATCTTACCCCAGGCTTGGAGCCAAGAATGAATTTCTCATAATCAAAATATGGCCTTTTTCCAGAAAACTTTGTCTTTCCGTTCTTTCCGGTAAACCTGGGACCAAAAATAATGATTCAATGAAGCTCCTGTCCATTAATATTACTAGAAAAAATACCCGGTATGTGCTTCTCCGAAAAAATGGCAGCTAATCCCTTCGTTAATTAATTAATTAATTATATTAGAGCATTGCATGCAGTGTCAATACCATTACAAATGATGTTTTCCGTTCCAGCCCACGTGAGAACGACAATTCCAGTCATTGTTTCACCTGGAGTATATACCATCGAGGACCTAGTTGGTCTCACTTCCATCGCAAGTCCTCCATGTTCTGGACCTTTGATCTGTGGCATGGCTCATTTAAAGAAATAGGCTCAAAGGTAGTCCAGATTCCAGAATAATTGCTTTTTTGTGCGAGAAATTGATCCCTTTTTTTGTCGAGTATATTTCAATGGAGATAAATTAGTAATTACGCTCATCTCCTCTTTTTTTGCTAATTTCCGCATTTGGGAGCTCGCTCGGTGGTCACACCCGCCGTTGACAATAAAAAATGTATTATTTTTTGTTCATTTGGCCCCATCTGCTCTCCCTATATACAATAATATTCAACCTACTTATTATGCGAGTGTGTGGGTAGGCATAAATTTGGGCAGATCTAATAAGGCATGGATGAAGCCAAGGCCATTCTTTCACTCATTCCACTTTTATTTCAATACTTTTTGACTTGTATTTGAAATTTTATGTGAAATCATTTGGAAATCAATTGATCCTGGACCCTTGAAGGCATCTAGTAGCCACAATGGTGGAATTGTCAGCGACAATCGCATTTGCTCCACAGCGCCTAGCCTCCAAAAAGGGCATTGTGAATTTTACTATACTCGTAAGTCTTAAAAATACAATATTTAATTCATTTAAGACTTGATGGCTATATTTTGAAGACCCTTGGACTTGGAGCAATCATTCTCGAAGGGATATATTACGGAAATTACAAATGGAAGGGGGATGAGGTCGAGGTGGGTCGTTTCCGGAATTTCGCTCAATTTGGAGGTAGGAATTTAAATATAAGATTTTTATATATTCAATTTCTAATTACCTGTTTTTTAAAGTGGTCGACGCACATCATCTAACTGGATACAATTTGTAATTGTTTTTTATCTAATTAAATTAAATTTATAAAACTTGAATTAAATCTAAAAGGTACATGCCAAATCAAGCTTATATGGCCTTTATTTGCACCGTGTTCATCATCTCATTCATTCAGGCTTTTGCCCATCTTTTTGTACTCGAATTCTGCCCAAAAAATGAGAATGAATGGAACAAAATAAATAAATGGCTTCACCGGATGAACGCCACCCTCCTCGCGATTGGATTCATTTGGTACTATATTAATTACTGATTAATTATTTAATTAAATATTTATTAAAATGACAAATTAATCAATAGTGGAGTAGTTGGAACAGTCCAATATGTCGACGGATGCAACAATTTCACATGTAAGATCAGGCGTTTTTGGAATGATTTTCCGAAACAATTTATTTATTTTTTTGAAGGCATCCTCCTCAGGCAAAAAGATTGCGGACCGTGGGATGGGGTCTTTATAGCATGTGGTTAGCATCTTAATCCTTAATTAATTAAATAAATGCAAAATTTAATGGTAAATCCATTCCAGCCGGATCTCACGACGCCAAATCAATCTCGGACCGCGCCAAAATCTATGAAACTTTTGAGGTTGATGGTAAAGCTACTGCCGCTATTTCTCTCGTAAGAAATTCACATAATTAATAAATGCAAGTGATTAATATTGTAATCTCAAAGGTTCTGACACTCCTCAATTGCATCCTCAACTTCTTTGCACCCTTCAAATCCTTTTCCGAATAATTTACCAATATTTTTGATAATTGTTTTTTTCAATTGCGTTTCAAAATAAATCTCGAGCTTTTTCTTTCCATTTCGAAATCTTAAACAAGATGAATTATATAATTTATGCAATTAATGTGCCAATTAAAAAGCGAATATACTCGTGGTGGTTGTGTCACCTTCAAGAAAAATGTCATGAGGGTCCCCAATTCATTAAAAATCACACCAGGTTCAAGTTCGCACTCGTGCCAAACAAAGCGTGTCCTGTTTTACGTAACAATCTTTTTATATTCTTAAAAAATCACATTTATTAAATCAATTTCATACTAGTACTACAAAAGTACTAGTAGTACAATGGCAAATATTCTAATTTAAATCTAGGTACAAAAAAAATTGCATAATTCATCATTTTTTCTAGTCCTAAATCCTCCCAATAATAATACAATAAGGACTGCTCGGAAATATTTTAAGATTATACAAAATTACCCTTTTTTTCAATATATTAAAACTTAAAAGTTTGAGCCTTTTTTGAGTATACTTTTTTTCACCATTAATTAATCCAAGCTAATATAATTATAAAAAAGTATAGGATATAAAAAAGAAGTTGTAAAAAAAAGAGGATGAAGAGAGA
>JAAZTK010000226.1:0-25236 GCA_036507255.1 Megalothorax incertus | reverse complement strand
TAAATTATAGGTAATACTTTTTCTTTGGTGGTAGAGGAAGAACATTGAGTTTTTCTTGGGACTTTTCTTCATTCTCCTTATTTTGAATTGATTCACGCCTCCGTTTATGATCCTCTAGGATGGGTATGACACTTAAATCAGCCAAATCATATGCTGTCTGACCCTGCATAAATTGAAATTGTTTAATATGTATTCAATTCAATCATTTAACGTATTAAAAGCTTAACTTACAAAGTTATTCTTTAGGGATATATCCGCATTATTTTCGAGCAGAATCTCACAAGACTCTTTTTGTGCCCAATATGCAGCAGCATGAAGAGGAGTCCACCCATCAAAATCTTGCCTATTTATCTGAGCTCCGGCCTTTATGAGTTTGCTACAATTCAAACAATCGGATGCGTAAAAAATGTGATTCTTTTTCCTAATAAATTGCAATTACTCCAAAACTTTGATGTATCCTTTGCAAGCTGCTACGTGCATTGCTGTTGCTCCAGTTGTTGCATGGGGAACTTCTTCACTTTTCCCAGCCATTAACCATTTCTTTGCATCCTCCATCATTTTCAACTCTTCAACTTTCCGGGCTTCTTTTAAGTCGATCCCTGCATTTTTAAAATTTATATATCAATACCAACATTCCGTAATATAAATCATACCTTGGCCTGTTATAGCTTGGATAAAGAGTTCTCGAATCTCGTCACTTTTGCAAATGTCAATCGGAATACTACAATCATTATTAATGGCCACCACATTCGCTCCGAATTCCAGTAACAACCTAATTTTTTGAAAAATAATTAAATTAAAATTTGAATGAGATAGGCCATTCAATATATACTTTGCAATTGATACGTAGCAGCAGGTTGCAACAGCGTGGAGCGGAGTCCATCCTTCATTATCGCTTATATTCACATCAGCCCCATTCTTCAAAAGGAATTCCACCATGTCAAAGTTGTCCTCGATGCATGCCTGGAAAAGAAACAAAGCCAAATTCATGTAACAAAGTATTTAAATATATTCTAAATATAAAATAAAAAGCCATTAAATTTGAATTTATATTATATTAATAATAAATCTTCTATTGAATTTTATTTGATCATAGATTCATAATTAAACCTCTGAGGAGCATAGGTTAATTTGTTTCTCTGAACTTTTAACCAGAGTCACTAGCATAGGAAGTGGGGGTCGGAAGTGAGCCAAAAAAGATCCTCTCGCTCCCTTTAATCCATTGAATATTTTGATACACAATCTACACAAAATAGCCGCTTAATTTGCTCTGGTTCACTTTAGGTTAAATTTAGATCCGCCGGCTTTCTCGCAAAACCCGATTCATTGGGGTTTTACTCAATAGCAAGGGAGTCATCTTCTTTTTTTGCCCAAACAAAAAGTACTTGCTAAAAGTGCAAAGATCCTATCAACCCTTGCATCCAATACTTAAAATTATAAAATGGTATAATGGAAATCTATTTCGTATTTGATTTATACATATTTTGCAAATTAAAGTTCCTGCAGCTATCATTTAAGGAAATTATATCCTAATGTAAAAGCTCTTTAAGCCACACATTAGCCACTTAAATCATCATATCATCTCTTATTTTTAATAGTTGCTCATGGCTCAATTTAGATATTTTCTTCAAAGTAAGATAAAATGGGAAATTTTTGAATTCCACCAGCTAAAGTCTATTAAATGTCTACTTTAGCAGTATGCAAGTAGTGCTTGGCCCAAGAATAGCTTAAAATTTAAACTGAACTGAACTCTTTCATTTCTTTGAATCTCGTCTGTTCCCTTTTCATCTTTAGCGCAATAATTCAATGCAATTCTCGAGTACACTTGTGAGATATAAGTAACTACTAGTGTAAAAAATAGCTGAGACTTGGTAACCTGAAAAGCTTCCAAATCGCGTCTGTTCTCTGAATCTTCATACCCTGCAGATTGTCTCTGGCTTTCAGACCAGTCAGTTTAATAACCCCTAAAGGCTTAACAATTACCGATATTCCCTGGACAAAATTACTACTTCTTTCTTATGCAAGCACAGACCTCGGAAAATAAAAACCTAATTTCAAAGATCCTCACTTGATGAAGTGCAGTAATTCCATCCTCGTCCACCGCATTAATGTCATATCCTTCCGTAATCATTTTTGCAACTTGAGCTTTATCATTTGCAGCACAAGCCGCTTGAAAAATACATTTGTCTGCAAATTTAATCCTTTTCGGCCGATTCCTAATTTCATTGCTCTCCCGCTCCGTATCCGACCCTCGCCATCTCTCAAGCTGGGCCTTTCTTTTATTCATCGCCACCATCTGAATAATTATAACATGAATAACAATTTCAAAATTAATAATTATTATAACATACCGCAGCTTCCGGTTGACTATTCCCACCCAGAGTCATTTTGACGTACCAAACTTGACAAAGACTACTCGAGAATAGATTTAGCTGCTTCCCCTTTAAATTGATTAATTCACGATTTGATTGATGAACACACTAGGTCATAGGTATGTAGGTAATTACTATCTATAAATATATTTGGTCAAAAGGGTACGGAGTATGATTGATTGCTCCCAGAATTATTCCCAAAATTCGATCCCTTGTATTTTGGTCAATTTAGACAGTTCAAAACTATATATTTATTTTATTATTATGTCAGTCTTTGCAATTGAATTCGGGCACTTTCGGGGTTCCAGTTCTTCAACCATTTAAAATTGAACAGCCTTATTAAAATAGTAAACCTTTCTAATAATCCAAAGGATTCTTACATTTGGAAGACACAATTTGTTTAAGTTTACTTGATAGTAAATAAGTTTATTTATACACTTTGTGCTAATGGACATGAGGAGAAACCTAGCATCTTGTCCAAATGTCCATTTTTATGACATTCCAGCAGTTGGTGAAAGAATTATGGAAAAACTCTTTGAAAAAACCACAGATCGAGGCCATGTCCGGCCTCTTTCTATTATTTGAAACCACTTAACAAGGGGGTCGACACGGTGGCAGCTCCCAATATTTCATTGCAACATGGTCACTTTTAAATTAGTCAAATTATTTTGGTAGCCCTGTGTCATCTGTTAAAAAGACGAAAAAGTGGGCTGTCAGGCTGTAGGATTTATGATAGTCAATGACGAGACGAGGTGGAGAATGATACTGGCAGAGAGTTTGGATTGAAAACAATTCAAAGTGGGGGTGTCCGGAGAATAATGTGATTTTTTAAATGTGCTCGGATTGACACAGGGTCACATTTCTACAAATAAAAAATAAGGATGAGGAAAAAAGAGGACAATTCTCTATTGAATCCTCTATTCAATGCATATGTAATATCTAATCTCGGGGCACGCAAGAAATAGGCAGTGAAAGCCGGGAATATTAATTTACGAATGAACTTTGTAGACAACTCTCATTAAATCTTGAATATTTATTATTAATTAACTTCCGGGATATTGTGATTTGACTTAAATTGGATTTTGGTTTTATCTAATATTTACTCTTTATTTTAATACCGCCGTAGTTATAACGAAGGAAGGTATATACGTTTCACCTGTATGTTTTTAACATTTTAAGAGTTTAGTCTAGATGTCAAAGGGAAGGGCAGAAGGAGGAATTTTTAATACTTTTTGAATTGTTCAAAGCAATTTTAAAAGCTCACTAACTACGCTTTTTTATTTCATCTCATATTAAAAGTAAGTCAAATTTATATCAATTTAACATTATCTTCGTCTTATTTTGTTTTATCAATTTGTATCCCCGGATTGAATATTTTAAATCGATGACCAACATTTTAAATCAAAAACAATAGAGTAAATCAATTACCCACATTTTTTAAATATAACATATACCCATAATCAATTAATGTCTCATTTATTTTACAGACTCAGGACATGCAGGTGGCAAAAGATTGACGACTAGTTAAGAGTTAATAGTGTCCAATTAAGATGAATAGGGTTCCCTCGGGAGTTCCACGACAATTTTAAAAGATGAAAAATTTAAATGGTCAGTGGTTGCCGTTCAAATCTAAATTTGGTAATTATTTAATACTGCTCATTGAGTCTCTGGTCATCTTTATAACCCTTGTGGCAATTATCTTCACGACTGCCTCTTTCCTAAACAAATTCTTGCCTCAAACAGACATGCGACTCTTCAATTTTATCCGCACCTTTTCGGTAACATTGATTTATATAATTCAATTTATGGGTACAAGAATTCATGAAATATAATTGGTGGGCGTTGCAAATTTTATCATTAAATACATTGAGATACATATCCACTCCTATAAGTAATACTCTTTAGTACAGAGGAATATAAGTAAAGTTCAAAGGGCTCTCAAGACCCATGTACCCGATACATTGATAATTAATCACACGTAATGCAGTATAAAATTCTAATGTCTCCTTACTTGTTTTTTTCCTAGAAATGGAAGGAGACGACTGGTATAACCAACTTCAAGGGTTCAAAGGCATTTCACAATCAATCTGGTTTGATCCACTTTGGTCCGAACAAACCCAGCCTTGTCCAAACTGGGACGAATGACATAATTTTATCATCAAGTACACTACAAGACCTATGCCTAACGAATCAACTGTCTCAAATCAACGATATTTGGTAAGTCCTACCTACTTGTGCTAATAGAAGGGTATATATAAGACTACTTGGAGCTTCTTGGAATTTAGTTCATTCCATTCTCAGACATACAACGACCCTCTCTTTGAATATCTCTATCTGTATATTCAAAGTATTAAGAATCAAGTAAAAAGTATTTAACGCTGTACAATTGGCAGCGGAATTCATCAAATCATTTCTTTAAAATTTTATATCTAAATTTAGTGACAAATATAAAAGTGCCAATTCTTTTTCCACAGTAAAAAATCCCTTTTTTAAAAAAGTTATCCCTAAAATGAGTCAAATAAAGCTCCTTTTGCCAAATGAGTGTTTGAAAAAAGAATTTGAGCATAATTTAAACGGAAATATTTTTGGTAATTCCTCAAATTTTTCCACACTTCAACCCATCCCAGAAAGTGACACAACAAACTAGTGAGATTTCTAATTAATCCAAATAAATATAAATTTTCATAATTTTTAACAAATATCATACTATATTATAGCAATAGTATATAAAATATTTTAATATGGCAGTTACGGGACGTAGGTAGGTAAATTTCATTAAAAGTCCTAAATAAATTCAAGTTATAACCTTCAGGAATTTAGGGATTTTTGCATCTGTTAGTGCATATCATTCTCACGTAATCCTTTAATATTTGTCACAATCTAGATCATCCTAGCCCATAGATATTTTATATTTTACCCTCAAAAAACATGAATAAATTTGATCTCAAGGATTTTAGGGCGAATTTGTAAAGAAAAAAGAGGGGTATTGTTTAGAGGATAATGAACTCGATCAATTAAACTTGATATACGAATAGATTAGATTAATTCAGGCATAATCATATTGTATCGCTTGGCATTTAATCAAATCAAAGATATTTGTATATGATACACATATGGGATATTTTAAATCATTCATTTCGAAAAATAAAGATAAAAGCGCTATTCCCTCCCTAATAATTGTTGTACAAATGAGCTAAATAAAACTTTTATTATTTAAATATTATTACAATATTATACTAAATTTATAAAAGCCTTCAACTTTCAATCAAACTTTTTTAACGTTAAGTCATAATATGGTATAAACACCGTACGAAATATTATATAAATGCCCAATTTTAAAAATAATCATAGTACTAAATTTGTTTTCAAATTTTAAAGATATCATTTGAAAGGGATGCTTTCAAATATGCTTTATTGCCTGTCAATTGTGAGAAATATCAGTAGTATTACTAATATAATACAAGGATTATCCGCATAACTATCGTAGTATGCAAACATTTCATTTATAATTGATTTGTTACCTTTTGAATCCTGGACCTGACCTTGTCCAACTATTTTGCATCCTAATTATAACCAATTTTATCATGGGATGGTCATATTAATTCATCCTTTCTTTATTTCAAGTTTAGACTAAACGCAACATTAATCAGTGATATTGAAGTTCCAAATGTATTAGCACAAGGTCTAATCCCAAGTATTATATTTTAGATATCCTAAACATGTCTCTAACAAATAGACAAATTTCTACACCTATACCTATACATAATGAAATATTATCTCAGGATAACTTTATTTTAAGAATTTCTCATTTTTAAATAATCAAGTTTTGATACTAATTATATCCTGTTTATTCTTACCTCTTTAAATCAATTGCCACAGTTAGGCATATCCACACAAAGATTGTCATTAGAAAGATATCATGCTATTTTTAATTTGCTTTAAAATACTAATGAGACATTAACAAGTTTAAGCTTTAGGTCTTTCAGTCTGCAAGTTTCAGATAACTATATATATAATATGGCATATTATGATATCATTTTGATATAACCCCCAATCAGATGCATCATTTTCAAAGTCAAGGGAGGCATGGCCATTATTACTAATATAAATATCGTATATTATATCTAATACTCCTCGTTGCAAGTTATTTGCAAACGACTGGAATTCCATATTGGCAGTATATTTTTAGCCATTGAAGCTTTTAAAATTCTCTCTTAATTGGCATCCTTTTCCTAAATCAACTGGTTGTGGATATGTTCAATTATATTTTTATTCTAATTTTTTTCAACCATCTTTATGTCTGGGCTAAAGACTATTCAGAGACCCCTTGCAAAAGGTAGTATATAGGTAGAAAATTCTCAATTTCCCAATCCCAAATTCTTAAAATCTTTCGGAATTATTAAGGAAAATTCTATCATAATTTAAAAATATTTTTAAAACCGATTGAAGTATCAAAATTGTTTTAAATATATAAATTAATTCTAAATTCTTTTAAATTGCAGTGATATCTACTGCCACGGGGATCTCCTGCACACAGTGGAGCTGGCACAAATTTACAAAGATTCAAAAACATTTGTAGACAAAAAGCTCAAATATCATCCAAAGCAAGTCAAAGCCAATTGGGAGGTATTTCGACAAGTATATGGGAAGAATGCTACCCGAGCACAAATTACGCAATTTGTTGAAGATAATTTTGACCCGGAAGCTAGTCAATTTGACCCTTGGGATCCAGAAGATTGGACTGAGGATCCTGCCTTCCTTAAAAAGATTCGAGATCCTCAGCTTCAAAATTGGGCAAGAAATATACATGGGATTTGGAAGGATCTCGGGCGAAAGATTAAGGATGATGTACGAGTGAATCAGGATCAATATTCGCTTATTTATGTCTCAAATCCGGTCATAATCCCAGGCGGTCGTTTTGTCGAATTTTATTATTGGGATTCATATTGGATTATTTTGGGTTTGTTACTATTTTTTCAATTTTTATAACTCTTTTTTATAAAAGAAATTAATATTTAATTAATATTAGGTCTTCTTCACTCGGAAATGAATGTTACTGTCAAAGGAATGCTTTTGAACTTTATTGAGCTAGTGGAAAATATTGGATATGTTCCAAATGGAGGAAGAATCTATTATGAGAGATCCCAGCCACCTCTCCTAATCCCAATGGTCAAGCTCTACTTGGACAAGACAAATGATATACAATTCCTCAGAGCAAATATTGGAAGTTTGGTAAAAGAGTTTCACTTTTGGCTCGATAAGAGAACTATTCTAGTCAGTCGAGGGGGAAAGAAATATAGAGTACTGAGGTACAATGTTGAAAAAGACGGCCCAAGACCCGAGTCTTATCGGTAATGTGAGAATTTGTCCATAATCTGCAAAAGGCATGTAATTTTATTAATAATTTTATTAATAATCTTCTTTTCAGAGAGGATTATGAATTGGCACAGGAATTGACCACAGAGGAGGAAAGACGTGAATTATATTATAATTTAAAATCATGTGCAGAATCTGGATGGGATTTCTCTTCAAGATGGTTCAAATCCGCACCAGATCAGCAATATTTTAATAGCAAGAGTAAGTATTTTTGATATTTATATTTATAGTTATTATAAAATTATTTTTTTAGACAATCTCACCCTTCTCAATACTCGAAACATAATCCCTGTGGATCTGAATGCCTTCTTCTATAAGAACGCAAAATTGCTTCAAGAATTCTTTATTCTGGTATTTTATTTTTCAAATTTGCCTACCTTTTCAATATATATTAATTTTACATATTAATTTAGATTGAGAACGAAAGCGGTGCTGAATTTTACGGAAAGATTGCTAAAGAATGGAAAGAAACGATAAATGAGTTATTTTGGGATGAAGATCTGGGTTGTTGGTTTGACCTTGATTTGGAGGCTGGGGCTCTCATAAAATCCTTTTATCCTTCAAACATTGTTCCACTTTGGGCAGGAGCTCAACAAAGTTCTAAGTCCGTAGATAAAGTAATTGCGTACCTCAAGAGTTCTGGAGCCAATGACTTTCCAGGTGGAATACCAACTAGTATGCTCCCAACTGGACAACAATGGGATTTCCCAAACGGATGGGCTCCACTACAGCATTTAGTAATTGAGGCACTTGAAAATTCTGGATCGAGGGAGGGCCGGCAGTTGGCATTTGAGATTGCTGAAAAATGGGTGCTAAATGTCTACACAACTTACCTTCAATCTCAGCCCAATGCTATGTTCGAAAAGGTATTATTCATATATAATTTCGTATTTATACAAAGAACTTTATAAATATTATGATTTATTTAGTATGACGTAACTGTTGTTGGCTTTCCGGGAGGTGGTGGAGAATACGGTAATTTGAAACATTTTTTAAATGAAAACAAAATTTCAAATACTTTTTATGTATATTAGATGTCGTGGAAGGGTTTGGATGGTCCAATGGTGTCATTCTTGATTTCTTGGAAAGGTATAATTTTTTCCTAAATATTATATTTATCCTTATCGTGTTATATCATATTTTATAAATCAAATTTATATACGATAGATACGGAAGTCAAATCTGCACTTGTTGCAGCCCTTTGAGGACGAGAGCAGCATTTTCATCCTCATCCTCTTTCTCAGCCTCAGCCGCAACGCAACTCGACAGTTTCAACTCAATCTTGACAAATTATAACCTGATGATGGCTCTATCCCTAGTCTCTGCTACATCCGCACTCTCAACCTGCAAAGTCTATTCATAAAAATATATTTAATCCGTCTTCCTTTCAATAAATACATGAACGCATCTCTGTAAATACGGAACGCATAATTTGGTTAGGAGCAGGGACTCCTATTAAAATATAACTATTTATATTTGTTTATCCGCATATTATTATCGTTTCATTGTTATATCAAATATTTATTTAATCATTATCCTTGATTGTCGTTTTCACGATTCTACGAATCTTTTTATATAAAAGTATTTAGAAAAATGGTAATTTTTCTATAACTTTATTTAAATAATTTTAAAATATTTTATAAAATTAAGGAAAAAAATTAAGTATGAATAATAATAGCTAAAAGTAAATATATAAGCATTGAATAAATAACACCTCTCTGTATTACACTTTACCCCTAACCATCAAATTCTTTGCGTGTGGTTTAGAATCTATAAAACTCTTTTATTAACCATAAACATTAGCAGGCGTACGTCCATCTCATTTTTTGTCATTTAAAAAGATTAAATTTAAATCCATCATTGAGATCCTTGGCATCTGATAACGATAATTTTTTTAATTAATGATAACTGGAGAAGAAAGTAAACATTTGACAATTATATTAGTTATAGACCCACGAATCAAATACACTACACTCGGCGATATATTTTCATTACAGTAATTATTTATAATTTCCTCAGGCATTTAATTTTATGGGTCATCATAAGATCTCATTTTGAAAGAATGCTGACGTTTTATGCCCGAAAGAGATTATTGACAGAGATCTCAAATTGAAACTCAATTATCAAAACTCTCAAGTTTTAATTTCATTTAAAAAGATTTGATCTTTTCCCAACTTGATCTAAATTGATATTGAACTCTTTGGATGACAGCTGCCGATTTTAAAGTTTAAATTTCAGCTGCTCAAAAAAATTCCAAAACTCGAGAATTGAAAGCCTCAAATTTCATTTGGCTCTGTCCTCTTTTGGCCACAACTTCCCCCGGAAGTTTGCCGTTTCTTTCTTGGAAAAATATTTTTTTAAATCATTTTTTCTGACAAAAGTTCATAATATTTTTAAAAGCATCTTCCTTTTACAGTATTAGATATTGTATAAGGGTAGAATATTGGAAATAAATCCACAGATAAAAAAAGAAACCAATGATTTATTTACTAGTTTAGGGACTCCTTTACAGATATGTAACAAAAGTGCCCCTTAAAAGGATAAGGTCCCTTTGAATCGTGTTTCATAGTTCCTCGCTCATTCAAGTTTTTGAGATATCTACAAGGGTTCAAAAACACTCGTTTCTTTACCTTTAAATTCAAAATATTACTACTAGTAATGCATGCTATTATAATACTACTATGTTAGTACATACTACTAATAAAACGTCCATAAATTTAGGTGAATACTTATCCTTTTAATTTTAAGTATCATTGAGTAAATATGTATTAGAATCTTTTTAGTGCATTTAAATGCAGAAATGCATTTTAATGCATAAGTATATCTGTATTATTGTACTTTATTGTATAGAAATAAAACTGATCACTGATATTTAATTCAATATATTGCACGTGACATAGTAATAATTAAGAATTGAATTGCAAATATAGACTTTGATATACAATTGGGTAATGTCAATTTGGAAATGACCTCTGACCTCGGATGATGTTAATTAGTCTCGATTTGGCTCGTGCAGCATATCAAAAGTGGGTAATAGTACTTGCAGGGTATATTTTCCAATCGAGGCTCAAGTTACTTTTCAAAAAATGGTTAGTTTTGCTGTAGATCCAATTCCATTCTCTACAACCACAAGTTCTTGGTATAATATCAAGGGGGAAATATGACAGCCTTTCAGGGACTAAAATTTGGCTCCAATCTAAGCATAAATAATTAGGTTTTAATTATAAAGTGAAGTATTCTAATTAAGCCTTTGAACATTGGAATACATATACAATATACTACTATGTGTATTAGCTACATAATTTAACATTCCTAGAATCCAAGTCTTAGTCAGGAAGAACCGGGCAACCTTTTTCCTTTTAATCCTCTCATTTGAAATTGAAATTTTAAATTAACTACCGAAATAGGAACTGTCTAATTCTCAATAATGAGTAGTGACGATAAATTTTAAACTTTCAAGCAGTTATGGTATACGGTTAAGAGCTTAGTTATTTTAACACGTTCATCTCATTAAAATCAGCTTCAATCTCGAGCCTTATTTATTTGAAATCTTGGGAGTTGTTTTCCGATACGCCATAGGTATCAAATTCTTATTTAAAATCTTTCTTATTTAAAATTAATATTACTCTAAAAAACTTTGCTGCCAAATACTTAGTTTAATAGCATAGATTAAGAGGAAAATAAATGAGTCGATTCGAAATCCAATCCGCTACTGAAAGTGTGAATAATTTGTACATGGTCGTCAATTCATCGACTTCAAAATTACTGGAATAAGATTCCTCCAGAATGATGGCTCAAGTTCACCCTTATTTGGCTCGCCAAGTGATCCCCCGAAGCTCACCGGGAGGTTGTCTAAAGATACTCTAATTCTCAATAGGCCCATGGCTCATTCTTCGCAAGGCTCTCGAACCGTTCACTCACATCCATCTCCTTTTCCTAAATTGCAATCAATTGATTAGTACTAATTCTTACAATCACTTCCTCAAGTGTTGATATGACACGTCCCAAAGCCATACATTTACACATCTCTTGCCTGTCTTACAATCCGAGATGAGGAGAGTTCTTCCCGCTCCCTGTGTTGGTTATTTCCGGTGTAAGTATGAGTCGAGTGAAAAAAGAAACATCTTTATACAAAGTACTAAAGGACCACAAATAAACGACCACAATTATAATATTAAACACGGGGCGTCATCATTGTTAATATAATTGTGTACCCATTAGTGTGGGCAGTGATATTAATTGTGGGGGAAATGCAAGGGAAACCTATTCTCGTCTCAATGCCCCTTTTCCTCCTCCTATGTTACAACATTCCAGAAAGTGATTGCATGCCAAACACATATCCCTCGGAAAGGGTTAAATCGACTGGCTTTCCATTGAGGCAAGATGTGCCCAAAGACGACAGAATCCGGAATAGTTCCCCTAAACTCCGTGTGCTAATGATGGGACAAGGAGGAGTTCGGAACGAGGCTGTCATTCTTCTCAGAAATGGGAGACTTCGTACCGTTGAGTCCGGTCCAGATATTTACAGTAAAGATTGGCCATCTATCAATATCAAATATTCATTATTTAACATTTACAAAGGTTTAATTCGAGAGAGGCGGGTCAGTCAGGGGAAAAGAGGGTCTCCTTCCTACACCTTCACCCTTGAATCAGTGGCTATTCACAGAAAGATATGCATGAATGAAAAGGGAAAGCTCTTTACAATTGTAAGTCTTCAAGTTCTTATACATTTTAATCCTTATTGTAAAGATGAGACACTTGAGACAAGTGGGCACCAAAACTCTTGGATATATTGCTACAAACATCCTAAAAACCATCATATCTTCTATCATTCTAACCATTATGTTAGAAAGTTGAGCCCTGATCCGAAATCTATCAGATGGGATAAAAGCTAGGATCTTTTCAAAATGAAATCCCAATTTGTATCCAAATTGGAATTAGCGTATTCACAATCCAAGGCGTTAAATTTTCAAGTATAGGCAATTGTACAACATGTACCATGTCAATAATTAATCAGTCCCATGTTAAATGCCTTATTTAGAAATCAGCGACGGTCATGACCCGAGAACATTACAGGTTTACGCATACTAATGAAACTATATTTTTTAGAATATTGCAACTTGAATATAGACCCACCACACTTGAAGTTTGAACCTCGACTTGTGGTAATCTGATCCCTCCTTGATTTCTGTCCTCACAGAGCTTGTTTTTATCCCTTCCCTTTTTCCTTTGACGTCTCCGGCATCATCTTTCAACAGGACTTGCGACAAAAAATTTTTAATTATTCAAAACTTGCCTAGAAAAATGCATATTTAAATGATTTTGAGGATTTCCTCTAATTTCAAAGTTTATCTCTTATTTACTATTATTAAAATTAATATTGGTTACAAAAGTAGCTTGTACTGCATGTTCTAATTAAAAAGATTATAATTAAATATGCAATTTGATGCATAAATCTTTGAAATTGAATTTCTATGAGTCCGTTAAAAGGGTCTAAAAGTTCATATAAGATTATTAGCATTTTATAGCAAGTGCAAAACTTCTCATCCATTTTTTTATGCACATTTTGCATGCAAGTTAATATTACATCTAGATTAGATAGATTATATTATGCTTGGAACGAATTGTGGGTCCAGTTTCAAGCTTTTAATGTTGCACATTTGCGGAAACATTTCCCGTCCGGGACAATTTATCAGCAATTAATTTGTCATTGATCCAGTACATAAATTATAATTGTTTTTAATTTCAGAAATCAAAAAGAAATGGAAGGAGAAGAAGGGGGCAAGCGGAGAGTTCAAAAAGGAAAAAGTTAGAAAAAAAGGAAGAGAATTGTTACTTTAAATATAAGAGTTTCCCCACTGAATACTTTCACGAATATGCCTTCATCTACTCTGCCACACACTCTAATGCCTCAACAGGGTTATTCCTTCGTTTTCGAAAGAATGGCACAGTTAAAGGAGTTCCTCATCCTCTCAATAAACCTCCAGCTAAGTCAGGAATGATATTCCACGTGGGAGAAGTCAATAATTCAATGCTTCGCAAGATATTTGCTAATATAACATTTTTCCCCGGAAGGGGGATCAAATTTAACGAAGGGATTCGAAACTGTTTCCTCAACAGGACATTCTCAGCCGTCGGATTAGAATTAAATTTAAATTTTACAGAAAACCAAAATGATGAGGAGGATAATGCTTTTCTAGACGACCTCAGGTCTATTCATCGTTCCTTTTCAAAATTTATTAAAGACTGCAAAAAGGAGACAATGCTCAAGGGTTTGAGAAGGATAGGAATTGGAATTGGGAGGCTACATCCAAAGTTTAAAAAAAGTCGAAGGAAAAATGGGGTAAAAAAATCCTCATTTAATTAATTATTTGAATATTAATATATTTGAAGAACGAGATCGATTGTATTAAAATGTTTAATATACATGTGTAATACATTTTTATATAAGCTAATAATACTATGTTTGAGTTATATGTTTTGTGCTCAAAATTAAAGTAATTCGAAATTATATTTTTATACTATTATATTGTAATTAAACAAATAAAGAAACTGGATTGACAAATTTCGTAACGTTTTACTTTCAGACCAAGTAAGAATAGATTAGATAATATAATGCAAGTCTGCAAGGTACTTTGAAAAATAAAAAAATATATTAAAATATTTATAAATGGATTTTTTAAACTAAATTTTTTATTTTACAATTTGTCTCATGTTTTGATTTTTATGGGGGCTAACAATTTTAATTATCTAAAATTTTTATGTCTAAATTCATAGTACTTAATGGACTGATTCATAGATATTTTAATACTGATAATGATTTATATTATTCATAAGATATTTGATCATCCTAAATGCATTGAAATTTTTTGTTATCAAACCATTGCAAAAGAATTTGGGCAAATATATAACAATAAAATAAGATTTTTTTAAAATATCATTAAGATTAGAAAATAGATGAAATAATATTTGTAAATAAACAAAAGAAACGAGTTTTAAAAATGTAAAACACCACAAAATGTAACATTTGTAGAATTTATAGACAAATGAATAATTACCTACTCATAAATAAATAAAAAATCCACTACATATTATTTATTAACTACCAGAGCCTTACTAAATTTTAATAATTGATCAATTATAATAAAATTGTACTTCGAATTTTATTACTTATTTGAATTAGGACTATACTGTACATACAGATATCTATAATCTCTCAAAATCTCAGCTTTATATAGAGGCTGTAGCCTGGAAGGATCGTATAGGGATACTTTGGTTCAAAATTTGAATTACTATCTTTCCTCGATAAAAGCTTTATAACATTTTTGTAATGCTCAAGTAAAAATCGATCTAAAATTATATACTTATTCTAAATAAGAAATGCTATTATTATATTTGTAATTTCAACCATAATTTCAGTTATGAAATCTCCTTTGAGAGGTACTTGACAATATCCTAATTTATGATATAGCTTTATTAGTTTATCGGATTCAAATATCTTCAATATAAGGCTTATATCCATTTAAAATCAAATGGCCAAAGGCTTTGGGATTGAGCTTGATTCCAGCACATGTTCAAATGCAATCATACCTGTATTTTACCTTTGTTTTTTCTCAGTTCAACAGCAAGTTTGAGCCCCAGTTCCGGCCTTCGATCCCTCCCTTCAATCATGTGCTTCACCTGACTCGTGTCAGCTACAACCCCATGCTCCTCCGTAAGACGTTCCTTTGTGGCCTGGATGTCTTCATGAGTAATACCCCGGCAAGCGTCATCCACCAGAACAGTACGATAACCCAGCTCAACGGCATGAAATGCAGTTGCACCCACACAAACATCATATGCGATCCCACATATAAAGACATCTGTAACTCTTTTTGCTCGTAATTCCGAGTCCAGTTCTGTTTTAGAGAGCTTATTGTTGTCAAAAAATGCAGAATAAGAGTCCACGTCAGGGTGTGTTCCTTTGTAAATGAAGGGGCTTCCTTCGATAATCTAATCCAAAATAAAATACAATATTTGCTTAAAAATAATCCACAATACCTTGAGATTTTCATGTATTTTGGAACCCCAAGAATTTTGAACGCAATGCCTTGGCCATAGCTTTTGACTGTTCAACGGAGGGCCCTGGAATATGACAGTATCATAGACATTGGCCAGGGCGGGATCTGTAATAGGGGAGGATGGGGCCAGTTTCCGTATGGCCACATTGTCCACAAACGAGACATGATTCTCAGGGTGCCAGTCCAGCGTGTAGAAAACGCAATCGAATTCCACAGTGTCCAAAAGCCGGTTAATCGGTTCAACCACCTTTGAATTTATTTTATTTTAAATGAGAATTATAAATTCAAATGAATATGTATTAGTAAATGAACCTCTTCTCCATTCTGCTGAGCGGGGCAATTTGAAATTGCGAGAGATCCTGTGATAAAGTCATTTTGAACGTCGACTGCAACCAGAGCACAGACTGGACGGACAATCTGAGAATAACATTGAAATAATAATCATAAGTACACTCTCAAAAGTCAATGACATTAGGAATGGTATGCAAATATTAGTTGAGGTTGGGACCATTAGTGGGGAAATAGGAGGAGGTCAGGGGTTGAATTCCTATTAGACTGAGTGGGGCAAATGAGTAGCTATTACTCTGTATTACTCTGTTTTTAGGGCCGGGATATGAACCAATTATTATAATAGGGAATCAATTGAGCGTACCAGGTACTGTTCATCCCCAGGCAGGGCAAAAAAAAGGGAAATGTCCGGTTTCGGGGCCCCCAAAATCAAATTGGAATGAACTCTTCACATTTGCATTCTTAGCAAAATTGTTAGTTGAAAAATGAATGGGATGTCGTAACAAAAGTTGCTCCAAATAGGGCTAGGATAAAATATCCAATAATCCGAAATCCGTCAGATTTAATCCGATATAGGGTTGATTTGGCCCAGATCAAATACTCAATTCAAAAATTTACATTCCTATTTGGAAAAAAAAATTCAATCGAAACCTATGGGATACAATCCGATTTTTGGAATTTGAAATCCGAAATTCGATCGGATCCTAAATCCAAAAAAACAAAAAAAATAGTGCAAGATATGTTCCTTTTAGACCGGATTATCTGATCCGATCCGAACGGATATCGGATTGATTTCGACAATCCGTAAATTTTAATTCAAAGTCGGAACCAAAAAATTGTTTATCCGAATGAATCGAATCAGATTCAAATTCACCAAAATCTATTCCGAGAATTCGGAGATCTGATTGAAAATCACCTCAATCCGATCCGAATACTCTCGGTTCAAACCTAGTTCGGATCGGATTGAAAAAATTGGTCGGCGATTCCCAGCCCTAATTCCAAATGAGGAAAAATTTTTATCATATCGGGGGAGGTCGAAACTAACTCGGATGTCGAAAATTGATGAATATTTTGCAGAAGATTTTAAATATTGTTACAAACAATTTAAATAGCTTATGGCAAGGTCAGTTTGAAGGATTGCTTAATCATTATATTCCTAGTACCTTTTTAATCCAGTCTTTCCAGCAAGCTTCAAATTCCTTTTCGTCAACGACACCATCCTAAAAAGCAAATAATTAATAGTACAATCTATGCATTGCACTTATTTGTACATTACTACTTACATTATTGATGTCAAAGGTGTCAAACATTTGTTGTACTGTCTTTTTTTCTAATGGGTAAGGCTCATCTCGCTCATTGCGGAATAAAGCTCTGCAAAGAACTCCAAACTCGTTCAAATCCAATACTCCGTCACTGAAATTTAAATATGTTGAATAGTGTTGAAAAATGTTTTACATTGGAACCATGCACCATCAAATCCGGTAGAAATAAATTCTTTTTGTCGAGGCTTTTTTCAAGTTCTGGAAGAGTTTATTACTACACCATTATACGAAAGAAATGTGAGTACATGGGTAATACTCAAGAGCTGTACAAGGGTATTGGACATATGTTTATCGATTTAACAAATTTTAAAGGTAAAAGTTAAAGAGACGAACAGGAATGACGAGGACACACAATTTTACAAATACGAGACCAAATAGGACTTCATATATTTTATAGTATCTGTAGTATGGATATTACTTTAAGGGCCATATGGCAATCGTCGTCAGCTTTTTTTGCAAGTCCTTTTTTATCGTATATATGATTATAGTTAGCCCTGCATTCGGTTTTGAGACGACTTTAAGTGGATACTCTATGCACTAAACTAACGAATATCAGACCTGAAAATACTGGTCTATATACAATCAGAAATCAAATTCCAAAGAGTTTCAATATAAAAATGGATTTGTATACATTCAAACTTATTTTTCCTCCCGAGTTTTCAAATTATGCTATCCTATAGACCTATTGTAATAAAAAGTATGCTTCGGGTCGCTTAAATACTCGAGTCTAATTAAGAAAGTATTTTATTGTGACAACTAATACTATCCGCATCCTAGATATAAACTTATACGAAAAATCTTACGTGCGACGTTTGATATATTATTTGGTTTGTATATCAATGATTTCGTAAAATCCTATTAGTTATTAACCCTAGAATTTAATTATTTTTAATAATTAGGTAATATTCACCCGTCCTTGTCAAAAGAGGCAAAGCATGTCTCCATTGAAGGTAACTCCCGAGTGGGTTTACCGTCAGCAGAACCCGAGTTTGAGAAAAATGTGTAAATTGAATTTGAAGAGTCACCGTTCAAGTCGGCCATCCTCCGCCACAGCCACCACTCAACTCTTAAATTACTCGATTTTGATCTTTTAATAGGAAACTTGTGGAATTAGAAAAAAGTTTCGATTATGTGTTTTTTTAGTAATAATTTATCTTGTATTTTAAACCTTTTCAATCTAAATACACTCTACTTTTGAATTTGAGCTTCCTTTTGGGGGAAACTGCGCACCGCCTACTCTGGAGTCCATATTATGCTTAAAAACAATGTGTTGGATTGTGAATTGTACACAAATAACATTAGTTGATTGTTGGCGGAGGAGGTTGTCACAGCCCGAGGACCTAGACCCAATTGCCGACCGCCCATCTCCTCACACTCTATATTCTTTGCCATAGACAATCAAATGTATCTTGGAGAAGCTATGCCAACCAAAACCCAACACTCCGAAACACCCGAAAATCCCCGAGCTATTTTTAAACTCGTTCTAAATCAAATTATTCATCCTTTTCCCCCTTTTTTATGAAAAATTACAACCTAACCCAACCCAAACAAAGATGAGTCAGTAGATTTTTTTATTTTTATTTATTTATTAGCTTTAACGTAATTGCATTCAGTCTATATAAACTGGTTTCCAATACAAGACAAGTACTTATAACAAAGTCAAATAATAGTAGGTAGTTATTTACGCTTTGAATTAATAAGTTTCAAAATTAAAGACTTAAAACTATTCAAATTAATAGTACTTTTAACATTATAAG
The DNA here is from genome assembly GCA_036507255.1 of Megalothorax incertus. Lineage (NCBI taxonomy): Eukaryota > Metazoa > Arthropoda > Collembola > Neelipleona > Neelidae > Megalothorax > Megalothorax incertus. The sequence continues at coordinate 6,061 of JAAZTK010000226.1, read as the reverse complement.
AAAGCGCATTCCAAAATGATGCAGAATTGTATTGAAATGAATTTGTGCTTGCATTTTTTGGTACAATAATATTGAATTTTTGCCTAGTTTATCTTAAGCTAGATTCGCGCAATTGAATGACATTTTTAAGATTACGAGATAATGTGTTAAAAGTATTAATTAAAGCACGAGTATTCATTAAAACATTAAAATAACCATATTCCTCAATGGATAACAAATTATAATAATCATATAAATATTTAAAATTAATTTTACGTTTGTTTTTTGTTTTTTAACATACAGGTTACATAGGAACTTATCAATATTCTTTTTACTCGTATTGCCCCAAATCACATTTCTTAATTAATAATAGACAAAAGGAGAGTGTTTATTAAATTACAAATAGTATCCTTATTTAAATATCGGTTGTAACTTAACAAGTTCATACATCTAGGAGTAATCTTTTTACAAATACGAGTAACATGATTATCGTACGTTAGCTTATCATCTATATGTATATCTAAATACTTAAAGCTACTTACTCTATATATAATATTACTCTTACACACTAATGAGTTAAAATTATGGTTTTTTCTCGACCATTTTTTGTGAAAAATCATATATTTGGTTTTATTCCAATTAATTTGCATGCTATTCAAAGTGCACCAATCATCAGCCTTGTCCAATATGGATTCTAAATCATTTTTTAATGATTGAGCATCCAAATTGGCTTTAATACATGTAAGATCGTCTGCAAAATTAGGTTCTATAGGTAATAATTTTTCTTAGATCATTAAAGTACATGATAAAAAGGAGGGAGATTGCTATATATATTTTTATATTATTTTATGTTAAATTGGCCACATGATATAGCGAGACAAATCTGAGGTCTTGTTAGCGAAAAAGCTGGATATAACTATATTTTGGGGTTTTTTGCAGATAGTTTTCTTTTGTGTAAATTAAAGATGATTTATTTGGTAACCACGCTATATTTTAACGAGTAAATTATACCAAAGAATTCTCTACAATGGCCATGTCTCTGTCTCAATAAATTGACCCTTCACTATTATTCGATAATAAATATAGTTAAGGGCCCTGATTTCAATTCTTTAATCAGTTATCAATAATAAAATATTAAGTAATATATGTAATCTCAAATAAGCTGCAGAATAAGGATTAATATAATGCAATGTGTAATTATTTTGCAATATAACAAAAATTGCAAAATAAACGGTTTTTCATAGAATAAAACTAAAAGCAGTTCATTCAACCTATACCTTCCTACTAATACGGATACTAGGCCATTCCAATGGAAATAAAAATTATCCTTTGAAGAAAGTGAAAAATATTTTAAAGGTGTTTTTGAAATTTTTAATTTTAATTACGCAAATATTTGCAAATTCTCAAATCTAAGATTAATTAATAACAATTATCAGCGCTTTATTCCTTAATAGAAATCCTTCATATTCAAGGTAAAAGAAATTTATATTTTTTGTATTTCAATTTAAAAAAAACAAAAACAAATTTCAATATAATTAAATATAATTTTTATCATATTGTGGGACATATTGTGTAACTGATAATTTCTTATTAATATAAATTTTTATTAGAAATCAAAGAAAAAGATGTCAGATTTTGATTAATTCTTTCAAAATATACTTGTCTGACCAAAAATATCTTTATAATACACAATTGATTAAAAGAGAGCCCAATGAAATTATTATTATTATTACAATTATACACTTTTTGAGCTTTGCATTTTCATTTCATTTTGCTCACCTTTTGGGCAATATCATTTTATATATTTTATATAGGATTAACATTAAATTTGGGGTGGAATTTTAAATTTTTTAAAATGTTTATAATTCACTACTGTGAATGCCTGTTAGAGTAAAAAGCGGTTCAAGAATTTCTTAATTATTATTTAATATTTTATAATTTTTATGATAAGATTCAATTAAGTCAATTTTATTAATTTAATTAAATTTCAGAGTTTTTTGGTCTGGTATTCTGCGAGCCTAGCCCTGGCGCGAGACAAGATGCCAATCGACCATGAAGTCCTTCGAGGTGGGTTAATTTAATGAGTAATTAGTCATTACTAACCAGAATTAATTGAATCTTTTTAGCATGCGGGATTCTGGCAAAAGAACATACCTTGGATAAAGCTACAAAGGCCAAAGTGACGCTCGAAAACTATTATAGCAACCTCATGACACAAGTATTTAATATTTAAATTAGATTTATATGCATATCTGCATCAAATAATAAATATTTCATTTCCTCAGCATATCGAGCGTCAACAGCGACTGGCTCGCTTGGAAGAGTCCCTTCAAGGGCTCTCAGAAGAGCAAAAGGAGGTCAAGAGGAATCAGCACAATCAAAGGGAGACTGAATTCCTTCGGTTGAAGAGGGCTCGTCTCGGGGTGGAAGATTTTGAGCCGCTAAAAGTGATTGGTCGTGGTGCTTTTGGTGAAGTACGCCTGGTTCAGAAAAAGGACACGGGTCATGTGTATGCCATGAAGATCCTTAGGAAGGCTGATATGCTGGAGAAGGAGCAAGTGGCCCATGTCCGTGCAGAAAGGGATATCCTAGTCGAGGCTGACCATCAATGGGTTGTTAAAATGTATTATAGCTTTCAAGATGCCGTCAATTTGTATCTGATTATGGAGTTCCTTCCTGGTGGGGACATGATGACGCTACTCATGAAAAAGGACACCCTTTCCGAGGAATCCACACAGTTTTATATTTCAGAGACAGCACTCGCCATTCATTCCATTCACAGGCTCGGTTTCATTCATAGGGATATTAAGCCTGACAACCTCCTACTCGATGCTCGTGGACATATTAAATTATCATGATTTTGGTCTATGCACTGGACTCAAAAAATCTCATCGGACAGAGTTTTACCGCGACCTTAGGTTAGGGTTGGTTCACAATACCTTTATTTTGTTATAGGTTCAAAATTAATGAAATATTTGACCTTTAGTCAAGCAAAGCCCTCGGATTTTGCCGGGAATTGGAGTCCGTTGGATTCAAAAAGAAGGGCAGAAAGTTGGAAAAAGAATCGACGAGCTCTCGCTTACTCCACCGTTGGAACTCCTGATTATGTAAGCATGCTTTATATACTTTGTAATAATAGTATAATTATTCTATAAATAATCCAATGCATATTGTAATATAGATTGCCCCAGAGGTCTTCCTTCAAACTGGCTACGGAGCATCTTGTGGTGAGTTGAATTCCAATATGGCAAATTGTGATATTATATATACATTTTTTTATAATGTGATAATTATTATGATTTATTTTATATCCAGATTGGTGGAGTTTGGGTGTTATTATGTATGAAATGCTTATCGGTATGTGTTAACTGGAATAATTTCTATTTAAAATTAGATAATTGGACTCGTTTTTATATACAGGATATCCGCCATTTTGCTCTGAGAACCCACAAGAGATGTTTTTATATACAGGATATCCGCCATTTTGCTCTGAGAACCCGCAAGAGACTTACAAAAAGGTTATGAACTGGCCGGAGACGCTCGTATTTCCTCCAGAAGTGCCCATCTCTGAAGAAGCTAAAAATGCAATCCTTCGGTACATGATTTTAAATGATAAATAGAAAATTTTTAATAATTTGGGTTCAGATTCTGCTCTGAGAACGATAAACGGCTGGGGTGCAGCCAGGGTATAGAGGATCTGAAGGTAGCCTCCTTCTTTAAAGGAGTGGACTGGGAACACATTCGAGAGCGACCTGCGGCCATCCCCGTCACTGTCAAGTCCATTGATGACACTTCCAATTTTGACGACTTTCCCGATGTTGACCTCAAAATACGTACGTTATACTATGAGTTTTTAACTCCAATTTAAATTAAACAATGTATAAATTCAGCTGGAGCTTCAACAAATAAAGACGGGAAGGAGCCTGAACCGGTGAACGACTGGGTGTTTATTAATTACACCTTTAAACGCTTTGATGGACTCACTCAACGAGGGCCTATTCCCAAGAATAAATAAACCCCAAACATATCCCTCAAACAACAACTTTTAATCGAGAAAGTTTAAGTGAGCTCCTTTACATATATACATATATATATACATATACGTATAAGATAAATTTTATTATTTTATATTTAATTCCATCCTAAAAAACTTGCAAATTTTTATGGGAAAATTGCAAGTTATATGAGGATGAGGGATTCGTTTGTAGCTTTAACCTTCTTCTCTAGTGATTAGGCAACCAAATTAGACTATTATTCTAAGACACTTGAGAGCACAACCCTGACTTGTATTCAAGTATATTCATAAATCCTATTTCATACATGTAAATCTGCATGTATCATAAGAAAAATTTCTTACTAATTTTGGATACATATATCTAAAATTTAATTTTTTGTGTATTAAAAATTCAATTCCCGTACGGCATACATGTATTCAATACATTATTTTACGAGTATATTTGATATTGGTACCCAGCCGAGCTCTACTACGATCTACATATATTAACAACTCCGTCAGTGTATTTATATTAAGTATGCATATTAATACTTCTTAATATTTGAAATAATTGTGAATGAAGATTTGTGTCTTTATCCTCGGAAAAAGCTATGCAAATTGTATATATGATATTTGTAGGAATATTGATAAAATAAATATATAAATAATTCTATTTATATATTGTTTTATCCCATTTTGATGAATTAAAATATATTAAATATAAACCTATAGGATTAGAATATAGATATGCACCTTTAGGATCATACATATAAAATTTAGCTAAATCTTTGCACATATTTGTGGATAAGCCTTTGAAACATTAGATTAATATTGTAATAATGTCGCATCCTACATTTTTGTTCATACTTTGGTATCTTGTGCATGTCGTATATCATATGTATTAATAATTGACAAAAAAGAGTCTAAAATGTTACAATCATTAATATTAGATATTGTGTATTACCTATATTTAAATAATTAAAACAGTATATTGCAAATTGTAAAAATATCTAAAAATTCATTTTTAATTTAACTTATTTAACTTTTAACGTTAATGCGGATTTTTATTACGGATAGGCTGATAAAGAAATATTGTACATGTATTGTTTTGTACAAATAAATATTTAAACCAATAGCAGCTCTGGTAATTAATTTTGACACTTTTAATATAACTCTAGCTAATCACAAGTAAAATTATGCGTAAATATATTATGCTAAGCGCCAAAATGATTTGTAGAATAAAATATTGTTTGGATTCCTCTGTCAAAAGTGATAATGGTCCATTTTATAACAGTATTCGTATTTATTTATACCTCAATATGTAGTCTTAATTCTACAAATTTACATATTTTATTTATGCATTTCTAATTGATTTTAAACTAACAATCGATTACCACTCGGCGTACTTATAATTTCTAAATAAACCTAGATCTAATGTCTAGTATTATTCATAATTTAGTAGTACCTATATCAAAATAGAGTATTAATTTATGGAATTACATCTTCATATCATAAGCTCAAGCCACTTGGTTTGTATGCTGTTTGGTCCATTAAATCCTTATTCAATCCTCGACTATTTTAAGTAGGTTTGCATAAATGGGTAAAGTTAGTTAAGGACTAATAATTTCAATTTCTTGACATCCATGGGTCAAAATAAAATCATACAATATATGTAGACCATACAATATAACTGATGAATACAATCCTTTACAATACAATTATATCCTTGTAGTGCAACTTTTCACAATTCTACGATATTATGGTAAAGTAAGACTAATCAATACGCAATTCTAAAGATAAATCCCTAGAAACTTATAGGTAATCACTTGATTTTTGAAAAGTATTGGAAATGCCTTCAGGTGGTGGCTCCTCGTCTCCGTCTTCGCTTTTTGAAGAAGATGGTCGTGAGCGTGTTGGAGAAGATAGGTGAGAGGAGCCGAGTTCAATTAGACTTGAGGGCTGTGGTGTAGAAGGATCCGATACAGACCTCCGTTCTCTACCTCGACTTGTCAGTACAGACCCACCATCAAAATCGCCGTGACTCTGGCTATGCTGCAGTTGAGACTGCAAAGGTACATCATCAACCCT
>JAAZTK010000225.1:0-25240 GCA_036507255.1 Megalothorax incertus | reverse complement strand
TAGGACAAATCAATTAGATATTTGCATTTAACCTTGCCTTAAAATCAGCCTTGTCCACAAGTGGGGGGAGCCCACTATAGGACTCGCAGAGTACGAGGATATGATTTATGAAGAAGATTATATTCAAATTCAAATTCAAGTTGCACTCTCGGTGGCTCTAATGATATGTTTGGCGGGGAGAAGTAGGATTTCTCACAAAGGATGATTAGGATCTTTTTAACTTGTGCATTCAACAGCAAGCTGGCTGAATTAAATCATCAGATTTGTTCTTTACAAGGAGGATTTGGCCTCGAATTTTTTATCCTAACAAATTTAATAGGATTCCTTATTGTAAAGTACTCGTACGTAGTAGTAGATCCTCTTAAGAGGCGAGTAGAAAAAGATTATTAATTATTATTGCAATGATTAATATTATTAGACGAAGCCATTACGAAATTAAGAGCTTTTGGAATCTTAAAATGCTCTTAAGATGCTCAATGTCCATTAATATAATACGGATATATGCACAAAGACAAAGTGCACAATTTCAAATGTAGTAAATAATTCTAAAGATTTTGGTAGGGTACTATCTGTGATTTAATGCATTTCTAATCAATAAAATTGAATTAATCCATCGGCCCTCGATGGTATACTTCCTAAAATGCCTTATATTATACTGGTTGGTTCAATTGAACAGGTATACAATATAAATCAGCATCAGAAACAAGGCTAGCTGTTTTATTGACTGACTGACATAATGGAATATGGGGCCCCCAGTTTTAATAAGTACCTACAATATACTTTGATTCTTGAAACATATACCTAGAAAACAAGGATAAATATCTGAGTATATGAAAGGACGACCTCTCGAGCAACTCCCAAAGTTTAAAACAGGTTCACCCAATGGCTAATTCTCGGGCCCAGCTTGATTGCACAATATATTGCATATCTGGAGGAGGAGGAGGAGGAGGTAAACCTGGTTAATGAATGAAGGGAATTGAACTCTTTTATCCTACTTTACTTTTCGTAGGGACTGTAGCACAAGTTCTGCATTGAATTACTAATCCCCCTTTGCAGATTGCAGATTCATCCCCTTCAATTTTTGCAAATCGATCATTATAGTTTGGGCCTGAGCCTCAGAAATTGGCTTCTGTTCACTTTGCCATTGGCTAGAATGATAGATGATCCATCGGAGCATATATTTGGTACAATTACATAGTCCCAATTTAAATATATATTGAGAAATCCCAACCCCAAGCCTCTGGGACTAGTAAAAAGAAGAGCCCCAAATAGAGAACATTTGCATTTGAAAAATGGGTTGAATTTCTCAATTTGCCTCGGCATTTTTGGGTAATTTTGGTCCCCTCCAAATCATGTTCCTTGAATCCACCTTTTGTGTTCCCCGCAATTTAACTTGAACACAATTACTCTCGATTCTCCCTCACCGTGTGAGCCTCCTCGACTTGTTAAAGTTGATTCTGGTACTATCAGTACCTATTTGCATAGCATTGATCTGAATTTACATGTTTATTTGAGGCTAAATTAAGTCGGAGCTTATTGCGAAATGATGTTCAGGATTTGGCGAAATTCGAGTGACTTTTGAGGCTTTGACAGCCACCACCAAAAAGAAGAATAAACAAATATACGTTGAAAGTGGAGCCCTCAACCTCGAGTTAATAAAGTCGAATGAATTTCTAAATCACGAGCTGAGAACAATAAAAACATCACGTTCCATCTCAAATCCCATAAATAATAAATCCACCTGTGTGTGCATACGATAAATGTGTGGATGAGTCCAAATTAAGAAAAAAAAACTTTTACTCGCCGCCGTTAAAATCTCCTATCTGCAATCTGCATATGCACATTATTCATAATTTGCAAAAGGCAACTGGGGCCTTTAAGCCCCCTTCAAAAGCGAGCCTTTTAAGGCATCTCCGAAGGAGATTCCCCCCACCAGAGATTAGCCAATAAATTAAGAATTGAAGTTGAGCACGAGAATAATGCGAATTTGATATCATTATGCATTTAGGATAAGTGAGGGGATTGATTTATGTTCGAGCATTGTTGTAAGCCATCAAACATATCTTTCTCTCATCTCATCTTTAATCTCATTCGGCAATTCCTTCCAATCTTCATATTCATTTATTTCATCCCATTACAAATGAGAAACATAATCCGATCCACTACATTTAACAATATCATAGAATTATCGTACAATACCATGTTGGAATATCAGTCCATTACAACAGTACATAGTCGTCTAATACCAATAAATAATTTCCAATAATGACACGCCTGTTTTGGCGGCTCTATCCTACTAGGTAAGCTACGATAGTACAAGACAATGATACTCAAGTTGCTCAAGTTGGCTAAGATTAGCCGAGGCAGCAGGAGCAACAAATAAGGGCTCTCACCCATGTGTTCGAATGAATTTATTGGGGATTGCTAATTGCTTTCTCGTTGGTGGAACGCCTTCCTTTTTGCATACAGGATTAGGCACACTCGTACCTACCTACCTTTCGGCAACCTTAAAGAATTTTTGTGAAAAACTTGAAGGAACTCTACTACTGCGAGGAATAGATCGAGTAGGGAAACGGTTCTATATTTTTAAAGAAACCTTTTTATATAGACTTGTTGCAGTTTGAATTCAAAAAGGGATTAATTGTGGAGAACGGAATCAGCCACCATATCTTTTGATGGAAGATCGAGTCAGTGATCTCGATGTAGGACAAGACCAGATTTCTTTTTTTAACAATCCTAGCCATTATACAAGACCCATTTGACAATCAAAGGATTGTAATATTGTATCTAGTAATGTTAGGTGGTCAATCTGACCATTCTAAGATCCCATCTAATTATAGACCTAAGCTAAATAGTAAATATTACAAAGAAAAATAAAGAATTTAAGGGGCAGGATCTCCTCGTATGAATTCTTTAATTCTTTTCAAGGGGTGAGTAATAAAGATATGGGGATTTTTTGATTAAAAATAATGATATAGGAATTGCGTATCTAAAATCTTATTGAATAACACTTCATGGGTTAGTTCAGATGGGATACAAGGCACTTATGACTTAAATTAAACAATTACAGGCGAGAGAGTCAAGCTATAGTGTATGAATAATGAGTAAAATGGTTAAATAAGTATGCGAAAGGCCTTGTCAAAATCTTGTCGGTCAAACTTATTTGCAAACATTGTTAAAGGAGTAAGGTAAAGGTAGGATACTCGAGTAGAATTTGGAGGATATTTGTATTTGCATACCTATCTAGCTGTAATATTGTACTACGAATGATTACTTGTGTTAATTCTATAATTTACGGCATAGAAAAATATATCCTCTCAAAAAAGGACAATAAGCGACGTCCTTGTCTTTGCTTTTTATTGCATAAGGCATTTTACTCGATGGTATGCGAAGATGTATCTGTACATCTCATATCTCGTATACACGTATTGCGAAATATATTAGTCAGTGTCACGAATAAATACATTTATATGAATCTATCAAAATGCCATATGCATATTATTGGACAGATGATCAGTGGTGGCCCTCCCTAATACTCGTCAATATGAAGAAATCCTCGACACTCTTCGTGAATTTGCATACAATTTAATAATACAATAATACCCCACAATTTAACTCGCATTGTGCAAATCTGCCCCAAAGGTCTGCCTACTTTCTATAATCAATTACATATTATTCTACAGTTTGTAATTTATCAACTGACCTTCGGCTAGCTCTGGTGCTCCTTCCAAAATGATAGCGAACCGGCTGAGGTGGAGGAGATGGGAGGCAGGTTGGTGGAGGAGGTCCTACAATCGGTGGTGGTGGCATTAGGGATGGGATTGGCATTGTAAGCCTTCGCTCCGAATTTTGTGGAAGGGTTGTGTAGGGAGGTGGAGGGAGTCCAGTCGAATTGAGCGAGTTGAGGTCATTGAGGGTGACTCCTGGAGGGTATGGTGAGAGCCGCCCGGGAGGTGTCTGCGAACTGACCAGAGCATCCTCAGGGTTTGATTGTGATTTGCGAATGTGACTGATGGCCATTGTTCGCAGAAGGCCCATTTGAGCTCGAGTTTGATGGCTTGTGGCGTTCGCGGTGACCTCCTCCTCCGCCTCCTCGACCCCTCTCCCTTCGCTCTCGTTTCCTTTGCTCGCGATTCCTTGCTGGAGGAGGCGGAGGTGCGAGAGTAGGGAGATCCTCAGTCTGAGCCTCGGTGGAGATGAGGATCCTCTGCGAGGGGGAGGTTGTCGGAGTGGATACAATTGTAACTGGACTTGGAGTTGTTGACATTCCTACTTCCATCACTTTCGGACCGGGTCCAGAGTTGGTCGACGTATGGTTAGTGACGACAGTGGTGGTAGTAACAGGGGAAGGGACTGGAAGACTTACTGTATTTGACCTGACTTGATTTGGCACTGTAGTACTACAACTGATGACAGACGTCCCAGTCTCTCCCAATCCGATCCTCGTGCTAGTCCCAGTGGAGACTGTCGTTGTACCAGTTGACATTGTATTCGGAGGAGCGGGTAGACCATATTGATGAATGGAAGGAGCCGTTGTAAGCATTAGGTCATGACTGATTGGGATTCTACTCCGATTCCCTCCGACTCTAACGCCGTGGACACCATCCACGAGATAGATACCATTGTAAGAGCTCTGCTGTGTTTGATGGAACTGCTCCTGAGGACTCGAGGGTAAGTCGTGAGGGTTGTGAAGCGACGACGACGATGAGTCCGGTGTGTTTGAATCGAGGGCATTCGTAGCATTGGGAGAACTGGGTTGAGTTGAGTTGTTCACAGAGCTCAGAATACAAGAACTGGTTGGGATGTTGTGCTGAGGAGGATGGTGGGCGATGGTCCCGTTAGACACTCCGACAACTACACTAGTCCCTGTATTCACAACTCCATCCCCTCCTGAGGATGAGCGTGTATGTTGGATTTCATTACCATTATTCCAGGGATTATCAGCTTGAGGAGTCCCTTGTGTGGTGGTGACCCTCATTTTCTAGTCCTTCCTCCTCTTGAGGAGAGCTTCCAGGGCTGATGGCAGCCGGGAAGTGGGGAAGGAGGTCGGGATTGAGAATAATTCTACGCTCATGGACTTTTAAATGCAGTTAATTCACTCCCATGTCACATATGTATTACTATTAAAAGGGTGAGAGAATTACACCAGGTTATTTTCAAAGTTCTCACTTGTAAACTCTAATACACATGAACTCCATATCGTATCGTTTGAGAGTTCCGTCAACTTGTGCAATTCATCGATTCACGACGACCGGGGGTTGAGACACTTCCGGCGACCCCAGATAAGGAGTTTACTCATTCCCACACCAGGAAATAACTGTGTACATTCCAAGCAAACTCTAGAGAAGGAAGTCACTATTTGTATTCTGCACTAACTCTCCTAAATCACTGATTTCTCTTTGAGATATCCTTCAAAATCGATGAACCTCCAGTCAGTCCATCTGATGAGGTTCTCTCCAGGATCTGAAATTAACATAATACATAATTAGAACCTGCACGACGTTAGGAATTAGATACATTAATGTAAACCACTTGAGCACTTAACACACTTAAGTGAAGTGACACACTAGAACCGAGAAGTAAAGTGATTAGCCTAATTGAGGGATAGAATGTTACTACTTCTAAAACTCCTTCTATGTGTAGAGTCAATTATCATAGGTATACCTACTTGAGTATGGTGCTAGGAAGAATTATGTCATCCATAATCCTCTCAAAAAGCAATTAAAAGGTCATTTTAATTTACAAGCTCCCCAAATTGCGGCTCCTACGACTCGCAGCCTACAAGCTTATAATATCTGTATTTGTACAGATATTAAAATTCTACAACCTCGAAGCAATACTAACTAATATTATTAAGTAATGTCACTCGTAAGTTTGAAATTGAGGGTAAACAAATCCTCATTATATTATTAGGGAGCTAATTATGAGACAAGGACGGATCGAATTTGGGTCTGCAAATAAGCATCAAATTTAAGGATTGAGTCTTGAAGTGAAACCCTGAATTTTAGCACTTTCCTCTCGTTATCCTCCTCCTCCGCCCTCAGATTAAATATACAAACATACAATTCCATTTCCTCCCTAGCTCCCTATCTCTCATTTTATGTCCTCAGTTGAGTCAGAGACACCCCTCTTCGGAGGAATCGATTCGAGTTTATTTCTCCCTCACCCTCCACCGTCTCTATTCAGAGTAAGCTCAACATAGTACGCCCTAAATACATCAATATCCCCTAGCTCTACTCCTATATCTTCCTTCCCTCTCTCCATCACCCCTCATTTCACCAATATGGAACTTAAACACACTGATAACTTTATTACTTCATCCTTCAACTTAAATCTACGCTGGAAGAAACCTAGCTATCTAAACCTACATAGATATCTTTCAAAAGATTTTTTTCTCCGAGAGAATCCTTATCCCTGGAAGGCTGGAACTAAAACTATTCTTAAAATAAAGGCTAATCTATGTAAATTAATGTCTAGACTCTAATGAGAGTAATTTTGTTAAGGGCTTGCCTTTAAATTTCAATTCCAATGGAGATCCTTTGAATTTAAGATCCTCTGGACGAACGATCCTTTAATAATTAGTAAATTACACACTGGAGGTGGCAAAAATAATTCACAAACTGCACAGTTCACGAGGAATTTTTCTCTCCACTTGTGTTCCAATCCTTGAATATCCTAGTTTGAGGATATTACTTGTAAGACACAAAGGAAGAGAATGTTTTTAAGGGGAACGGTGTAGTTGTGTAAGTGTGAGGAGGCGAATGAGAACTGGCTGGCTGTTAAACCCAGAGACCCAGCTCTTGGGACTCGAAGAGCCGAGGGCGATGGGCATACCATTTGTGCATTTGCCTTCAAGAGTAGAGTGAGTGAGAGAGAGATTCGATATGGTAGTATATAGGGAGAATATAATAAGACCAGTTTCATTCCCCCAAATCCCCACTGAAAACTACCACACTTCAATAACACAAACTCTTTTGTGTAGGGTATAGGCAGCTACAGGGTAGTACAATTTGAACTCAACACATTTCTCTCTCCGCTTGTGAATAAACCCCTCGTGCAGCCAAGTATCCTTTAAATTTCTTCCTTTGTTCCTTCCTACTCTAGAGTAAATTTAATACCCCCATGCACTCTCTGAGGAGAACAGCCCTTTGTACACGTCGAGGGAAACAGTATGGGTTTCATCGGCCCTTATTAACACACTTGATTAGATTCAGGTGGGGAGAAAAAAAGAATTGAAGTGAATTTGACCCTAAGGTTCTAGTAATACTATTTCAAGTTGTCGCTTTTAGAGTTTAGACAGCATTTTAGCATTCTTGGAGGGGCCATGTAGGTACGCCACGAGTATAATAATTAATTAATCTGGTTATTGATTGAGAAACATAATTCAACCACAATTGGGTTCGAATTGAGGACCAGGAGGGTGAAGGAACGAGATCAAGAGATTGTTGGGGAAGGCTAGAGTACTCTAGAGTACTACAACAAGCTCCAATAGAACTCCCAATTATGATTATGTAATTATTATGGGCTAAATTTCCAATTGGCATGTCCTGTGTCTTATAGAGGCCTTGAAGTACTGAATCAAAATCAAAATCAATCGAAAAATTAACCATTAATCTCCGGTATACTTTGTATGATATTCCAATTAGTTTGGACAGGCTCATTTTGGCCCAATTGACATTTGCAGTAAATTGGCTCTAAAAGAAATGTAATAGAAATGTAATAGAAATGCACAGTGCTGTCTTAAGTATAAACACCCCACTCAATTCCATACAAGAAATACAGCTTGTGAGATTAACCCAGCGAACTAATTACCCACATTTACCTGATCCTGATTTGCAATTACAATACGTATACCATATGAAGTAGACTGCCTACTTTGAGTTGCACTTTTCCTGTGCCTGTATTTTTGCTTCAATAATTTTTTTTCATTGTTTTGCCAATAAAAAATAGGAGTAGGCCTTGGGAGGACTCAATTGAATCAAAATGTATTCAACTGCGACGCTTCTTCCGAACAACTTGAATATTATTCATATGCTTTTGTATCTACTACGAAGATTACCCAACTCATCCCCTCAAGGTCCTCAAGGAGTACGTAAAGAAGACGATGAAGACGAAGAAGATTAGGAGGGACAATAAAAAGGGTAATGTATACCAGATTGAGAAATGGAATATATTAAATACTACAATAAGCAAAGAAATATTAACCACGAAAGCCACCTACAAATCAATGCCATTTTAGACGGCGTCTCTTTTTGTTCCAAACCGTTTTTTGCGTTGAATGCCCATCTGTAAATTAATGAAGTTTCAATTGGCGTCTGATGCTGATGCTTGATGTACTTCGAGTAGTAGTACCTACTAAGGATTAGTAGTCGTACAGATAGTACAACTTTAATTAGATATCGTACATATTTCCATTTTGGCAAGGGCTACTTATTTAGACTGCCCTTCCTTTTGTAGCTCGTTTTTTTACCTCCTTTGATCTCTATTCTCTCCATTGCTATTGGGATCTACTAGGGCAGTATACAGATAATATGATGTAATCAAACTTGATATCAAAATGGTTCCTCCAAATCCAATCCCACTGTGCCAAGGCCAGCGTCTCGAACCTTGAGCCAAGTCAAGGCGCATCAATCTAATATCGAACTTTTTTTGTTCCTATTCTCGTTAATTACTTTTATGACAAATTAATTTACAAATGTACACCGTTACTCGTCCCAAGTGCTTATAAATATTAAATACTCGTACGATATACGGATATAAGTAGGCCCTATGCCTCATACATAGATACGATAAAGGTATATATTGCCTATTGGTAAGATAATTGGGTAGAATTGCATAAATTCTTGTATTGCATTCAAATCTACTACTCAGGAGGTACTAGGTATGTCGCTACGAACATTTTTTGGTGGTATAGTCCATTAAAGCTCCCCTAAGCCTCAATCAAACGTGTGTAATTTGTTGGTTTGTAAATTAATTATGTGAATTTGCCTCCTAACATTATCATTAGTTGTACAATAGTTGGTATTGTGTGTGAAAGAGGCTCTTGGAGCGACCAAGACCATGGCTAATTCAATAATATTTCATTTCTCTTTGTTTGAAATCCAAATCCAATATATCGTAGACGTAAATATGTACAGAGTAGTGTCAGTGAGTACCTTCATTGCGTAATAACAATAAACACAAGCTCCGACTGATGCAAAATTAGGACATAATTCATTGTAAAGGGATCTTGTCAACTTCAATAACATTTTTATTCAAACTGTTCTTTAATAAATTGTAGAACTTAAGATTAACTAATTCACACAGTATTTTAATCTTAAATATTCTGTAATTTAATTTAATCTTTCGTCGTAAAAATACCTTTTTAAATTAATGAATCTTCCATAAATTTCAAATACCTTATCGTTTAAATCCTTATAATTAGGAAATAGGTACTGATATTTAGCTAAATATGTACAAAATCTTATAGAAATTCATTATTTCTTATTAATTATTAACAAATTATGCAAGTAAATCTAACTAAAGACTCGATTAGTATTTAATAAAAATATTGTAGTAAAATTAGATAATATTAATAAAATCATATATAACATTATTAATTTACTGATTAAATCGCCACTTAAATCAGTAGGTATATCAAGAGTTTAAAGACTTACGAAGACTTACGAAACTCACATAATTGAAGAATGTTGTTTTATCCAGAACATCCTCGACATCCGCAATGAATACATTCTACGACTTTACCCTGAATGAAAAGATATGAATTAATTGATTTTAAACTCTACTAATAACTTTGCTAATGATCTTAATCATACCTCTTCAAGCTTAGCTTTTGGAACACGACAAATGCAATTAGTCCCAAAATTGGTATCTCTCGTCTGAATACATCGAAGACAGCATAGGTTCTCGTACCCTTGTTTCTTCCACTTGGCTATCAAATTTGCATCAGCTATATTCTCCTTTAGACAATAATCGTAGAGTTCTAAAAATAACATCAATTAATTAAATTAATCCCAAAATTGAAATCAATTATTTTGAACACACCTTTGCTAATTGCTTTACGTTTATAGTACAGGTCAAATACGTATCTGGACCTTTGGTGATGGATTTTAAAGATGGGCCAAAGGGCCTCCACCTTCCTCTTGCCCTCATGGGGTTCAGCCTCAGCTAAAAAACAATTAATTGTCAATTAAAAACAATTTTAATTTAAAAACGAAATGAATTACAAAACCAACCTTCTCTCATTTTTTGCTCCAATTCCTCGAGGGTGGTCTCAATGAGGTCCCAACCATCTGGGGGCGGCTTTCTGCTTCTCCTCACCTTTGGCATGATGTCTACTTGCTAATTAATTAGCTAATTAATTAATTAAAATGATAGACAAAAGTGAAAGAATTGTTTTGGGACTTTTGAGTTTGTATTGGGCAGAATATATGGCAGTATTTATCCGCTTTGTGACACGCTAGAATTTCAACTTTCAAAACGTCTGGCCAAAAAAATCAAAATTTAATTAAAATTCATTAATTAATCAAGTAAAAAAGGTTCAGAAAGGTCAAGGTCAACTGCCCAAAACTCCCCTCCATCATATACCAGTGTTTACTCAAATTAATTAAGGTTCAAAGTCTTAAAAAAAATACAAAATGCCACGAGGTAAGAATTGTTAAATTTTAAATTGTTTTTAAATTAATTTTATTAATTTAACAGGAAAGTATGTTAATCACAAAGGCAAGAGCCGTCATTTTACCTCTGTTGATGAGCTTGAGAAGCAGAGGAGGTATTGTTTTTATTAATTTGATTAAAAAGCAGTTTTTTCAAGACTTGTTTTTAATTTTAGGGAGCAAGAATTAGCTAAATGGGTAAGTAAATGTTTTTAATTTGCATAGGTATAGGTGTTAATTGTTTTAATTACAGAGGAAAAAGCAAGCTGGTGGTGACTCTGATGATGAGAGTGAAGAGGAGGAAGAGGGAGGAGACGATGCCACCAAAAAGACCAAGGAAGATGGTTCAGGTTCAGGTTCAGGGTCCGAGGAGGAATCAGATTCAGACGAAGATAATAAGGTTAATTCAAAATTAGAATAATTGGAGTAATTAAAACGTTTACCAACATTACTCAATTCAAATACAGGGCAAAGCTAAAGGTGTTGAAGGAGTAATTGAGATTGAGAATCCAAACCGTGTGCAAAAAAAGGCAGTCAAATTAAAGCAAGCACCTGTGACAGGGGAAGTGTCAGCTGGAGCTTCTAGTTCAACCTCAGCCAAGCCAGAATTAAGCCGAAGGGAAAGAGAAGAGATTGAGAAGCAGAGGGCAAAGGCACATTATCAAAAATTACATGCTGAAGGGAAGACTGATGAGGCGAGGGCTGACCTAGCTAGATTGGGTAGGAACCTAAAGTCAATTTACAATTCTCAAGAATTAAATGATGTAATTATTATTATTTAATTACAGCACTTGTACGTAAGCAGAGAGAAGAGGCGGCCGCAAAGCGTGAGGATGAAAAGAAGGCAAAAGAAGCAGCAAAGGCTTCCAAAGTGGAGGAAGTGAACAAGGCCTTGGGAAAAAAGTCTTGATCTTTGAAATAAATTAAATATAATATCCTGCTGGCTCCTTTTTAATAACGATATAATTAATAAGTTAGACTTTAAGCTGTTCTAAATTATTGCAACCCCTTTTTAAAAAAGGTCTATCTACTTTTTGCATATTATTAATATTATTTGAATTAATGCATAGCTATGTTAAGAATAAGATGGATGGATTTGAATTTTTGAAATGATTAAATTCTAATTTGATACATTATCTGATTATGAATTCTAATTATTTAATTATCTATTCTATTAATACTACTTTATAATTAAAATTAATATTTTGAAATGAAAGGATTCTAAAAACACCTGAAACTTCACAATGGATTTTAATTCTAGTTTTTATTCAATAAATTATATGTAGTAGGAACTGTTAAAGATTCACAAGTCATTTACGAGTAAGGTATTAAATAATATTTGGTAGGTAGTATTCTTAGGATTAGTACACGCTTGTACTACAACTTAATAAGGTATAAATAAATTAAAATCATACAAGTATTAAAATAATAAATAGTAGGTGCATCACTGCATATCAATATTCAAATTGCTATATACAATTATCGTAGACTCGTAATAAGTAGGTAATACTTAGGATTAATGGTAAACGATATTTAATATTAATTGCAGTTTTAAATCTTTTAGATTATAAATTATAATATAATTTTTAAATAAAGAGAAAGAGAGAGAGAGATCATTATACTTAACTTTAAAAGCTTAAATAGAAATAGGACTTCAACGCTAAAAGATTACAACTCTATAATTTAACTTTAATCCACGCAATATGAATTTTACAATCTTTACTTCAATTATTGAAAAACAAGCATCATATTTAAATCTTTAATTTCATACCCATTTTTACATCATTCTGAGTTGATGCTGGATGACCTTTTTCTTCCAGTGTCTGGCGAATACTCGAGCATTTCTCTTGCCGCCAAATTCAGCCCTTCATTCTTCAGAATCTTGTACAAACTCCCAAAATAGCAGAGATCTGAAATAAAGTGTAAACTCGTACATTTAATTAGAAAAAAATAATAATTTAAAAACTTACGTGGGAATCTCTGCCTCCACTCGATGAGCACATTATATGAGCATTCCCGAAGGCCATTCGGCTTGTGTGCCACCTCAATGTTGGTGAGGACGGACTCATCCAATCCTAGTGTCCGGCCCAGCGCCTTCCAATTTGTGCTCACAAGCTGGGAAGAAACTCCCCAGAGGAATACCTGGCATAGTCGTCTTGGGTCATTCCTGAAATGTAAAGTGTCAATTTGAATTTTTAATAAATCACAAAATGTAATAACTTACGGAGCTTCTTCCTCCTCCAGAAGCTGACGCATGACATCTTCAGACAATTGTATTTGACCATCAGCTTGGTCGACCACCTCTTGTTTAATGTTGACCATAAGTCCCCCAGCAGATGCAGAGGTATAAGAAGCGGAAGGCCGCTGAGCGAGAGTTGTCGTAGGAAAAAGGTTGCTACCGAAAGTGGGAGGAGTGTCCCGTGGTGAGTATGGTGGACTCGGAGGAGGAGACTTTGACCAGTTGGTTCGACATAATTCACTCATTTGTGCCCTTCCCGGTGTGGACGTGGAAGGAGTAAAAGTAGACGATGCCATCCTCCTTGACCTCTTGTTAAGAAGATCCTTATTGAATCCTAACACCTCTGAAAAACAATTCCTTAATTAAATTAGGGGAAAAAATTAATTTTATATTCCAACCTGATCGAGTATTGTTGTTGTCGGAGGAGCAGTTGCTCTCCTCATACTTTCGCTTAGGCGTAGGGCTGACCCTAATGTCATTCTTGCCCGGACTCTTGATGTTCATGGCTTTCAGGGCCGTCCTCGCCACCTCAATATTCACCTGGGCATCATCAATCTGCGACTGGGCATTATCCAAAGACTCAACAAGTGCTTGCATGTGAGCTAACTTGATTTGATCCTCCTCCTCCTCCTCTGTCGGAGCTTGAGCAGATGAAGTGGGTGACGAAGAGCCTCTTCGTCCTCTGGGTGGTGGCATTGGTGGAGAATCATTGTTCACAGCAGAAGGTCCACCTCCAAGTGTTGGACCAATCATCAGCAAAGCTGGTCGCTTCCCTCCTTTTTTTAAAGACAACAATTAAATTCTAATTATTCTTAATTAATTAACAATAACCTACCATTATCAGAAGCAGCAGCAGGAACAGAGCTTACATTGGAGAATTGTCCCTTGTAAATTGCTACAAGACGCCACCCCTCTGGGTACTCGATGCCGTGAAGTTCTTCTCGCGCTGTTTATTAAAAAAAACAATTATTATAATTATTATTTACAAATAAAAAACATGTTGAAACAAGTCGGAAATTAATTATATTTTTAATATTATTATTTATTTTGGGGTTTTTTTTTAAATTACAAAGCCCTCGCTCCAAGTCTCAATCTAGACCGAGTAAAAGAGCGGCAGCCGTTGAGGCCATCGGCGAGGCATTTACAAATTACACAATTCCTCCAAATTCCAATAAATTTTAATTTCAATTTCAATTTAATTAATTAGCTTTAATTAACTCACCGTTCGCAGCCGCCTCAGGAGTGTGAAAAAATGCTTGTAAAATAGAGTGATTGGGGTCTGGGGAAGATGTGGACAAGGCATAGTCAAATCCTGGCAGGTTCTGTTCACAGAGGTTCCAGAAATCCTTTTGTGTCACGGTATGGTGGGCGATGACCTGCACGTAATATCTCATTTTGGTGGTTATTTTTGATTGTTGATTTGGATGGGATATATAACTTAAATTTGATGGCAATTGGGTAAGATTGATTGTGGTAATTTTAATTAATCCTAAGTACGATATAAATTAACTAATTAATTAAAACAATGAACAATTTGATGGTCACTGTTAACTGAAAGTCATCAGCTTCCGCTTCCAGCCCTCTTGAGCTCTCGAAGTTCTCGTTCTCGGCGGGTTTGGAGCTTTTGGAGGACTGCCATGATAGTGGTGACAAGAAGCAGTGTGAGGGTCAAGGGTGGACAAGAGTTTGATGAGTGGCGAGAGCCTCCAAAAAATGGAACAAGAGTTTTTAAAAAATGTGATGCAATTTGGGGATGCCCACGGACAGACTGACAGTAGGAGTTTACGACACAATTGTTTTATAATCCCACACTTTTTAATTAGTCAAAAAAGAGTTAATTAAGGGTTAATTAGCACTGGGGTTGACGAGAGGGGTTTGAGTTTGTCAAGTGGTCAATTTACGATTTGAGAGTGAGACTGGAGGGATTTGCTTGTGAATGGCAAAAAAGGCCAAAACGTTTGGATGTCGATTCTCTTCGAGGAAATTCGTTTTGCCGACCCGCCAATGCATTTAATAGAGATCGCCCTTTCTAACCGGATCGGTGCCGGAACCGATTACCGAATCCGTCAATTTAATTAATCCTTAATTTATTAAATGATATTTGATTAGAAATTACAATTAATTAAAATTCATAATGATTTTTATCAAGCTGTAGGTTATTATTTAAATATTGTTAAATTAGGTAGTTATTTGTATTTTGTATTGCGGTAATACATAATTCCGTATCTCAACGCAATCGCCTATAATATCTCAGGATCAGTCAAGTTTGGATTTGGGGTGTTTTGGGGCCATCCGGCCAACGCCAACGAAATTTAAAAGTTGAAACTCAAATCAGGCAACATTGAGAATTTTGACCTTTTTCATCCCGAAGGGTCAAGGACTCGAAAAATTCAAAATTTTATACTTCCTTTATTCAGCTAATTATTTTTCTTCACTACATTCACCCTCCTAGCTAATTAGCATATATTTCTAACTCTTTATGATATAAGTTTCATTTGTCAGTTAAAAAAAATTCAGCTTTTATAATTCAGGATTAAAACGGGTTTTCGACTCCGGATGCCCGGATCACCGAACCCGTTGCATCTCTAATTAGTTTTGGCGCCTAGCTTTCTGGTCCAGTCTGCCGCCTAAAATGCTATTATGTACGTATTGTAATATACTACGGAGAGCCCGCCCAAACTAACAGACTGATTGGCTATTCGTTTTGCAGACAGCTTGGCTTCGAATAAAGCGAGGGCAAAATGCGCATTATTTTTTGTTCTAGAAATCTTTAATAGATAGTATTACCTGTACTAGATCTATATTTAAATAATTAATCAATTACATTACATTGCATTGCATTGTGCATTCTAATTCTAAATTAAAATTAGAATTTCTAATGTATAAGTAGTATAATAATTAATACGTAAATAATGATTAATGTACAATTAATATATTTAAAATTATAGGATCATAATTGAGATTTTTTCAATTTATTTAATAAAGTATTTATTCGATATAAAATCTGTATTTAATATTTTTTTATTAAATCTTAATATGTAATTAAATTAATTAACAGAAGCTTCTTTCCCATCCTGATTTGATGAAAATCCTAGCTCTTTTTCACGTCTTTTTAACAACTTTTGTGTCTTTAATTCTAGCTCTTCAATGTGTTCTTGAAATAATTTTTTTAGTGCAGGATACATTAGGGGAAGCTTGGGAAGATCACTCAGGCGAACCTAAAGTTCATAAAAATATGATTAATTAATAATTAGGCAATCCAAATAAATTAAAACAAGCCAAACCTTCATGTTATCAAAGGCTATTCCTACATTCACCTCCATATCCCCTCGAATTAAAGGCACCTTTGAATATCTCTGACTGAAATGAGTTAAGAGTGTGAATCCAGCACCCATCCTTCGTCCAATTTCAATTGCTTTTTTTAAAAATAAGAAACTTTTTAATTAGGTATTTAATTAGAATTTGTTTAAAACAAACCTTGACTTGTAGTCGAATGCATCTTTTGTTTAGCCTCCCATTCTAGCTCATCCTCCATTGTAGCCTCATGAATAAGGACAGAAGATCCTTTCCCTAGCTCTACAAGGTTATCCGAAGGCATTGTGTCACCAGAATATGTCAATTTCCACCCAGAAGCATGGGTAAGTGCCACTCCAAAGGCATTACTACAATGTCTCACGGTACAAGTCTCCACACCCTTTAGATTCAGAGCTGAGAGGAGTGTAGACATTGTTTCTCCCTCAAGGGTTACATTACGATGATTTAGGGATTGATTTGTCACAATGTTGAAATGGGGGCGGATTTTTTCAAAGTATCTTCCATACATATTGAGCCAGAACATGATCTGCTTTGGAGCAAGGAGGAGAACTCGTTCGTGGTCAAGACCTAAGCTTCCAAAAGCCAAAGTTCGAGCCTGTAGGAGTTTAATTAGTCCTAAATGATGGTCAGCGTGAAGGTGAGAGACGTAGATAGCCTTCAATCGCGAAAGAACATGCTGAGACTCTTCATTCCCGTATAACCGTACTATTTGACCTGGGTATAACGATTCAAACATTGCATATAAGGTGTATAATTGACATAATTATATTTTTAAAGGCTTACCATAAGTCCCCTCTGCACAATCCAATAAGATATTTGTGGAGGCGTCAATCTCGACAAGAATCCCACTTGTTGTACGCGTTTTATTTGGAATCGAGGATCCTGTACCCAGAAAGATGATCCTGGGGTACTCTTCATCACTGGGTTGATTCAATTTGGCTGCCTGTGCAAGGTATTTTGCAAGCTCTTCGCTGAATCCCTCCACTTCATGAGCTTCTTTGACATACGCATCTGGGGTTAAATGGAAAGTCTCATTCCTACGAAAGCATTCAAATTAAAAGCATTAATAATTGTTGAAAAACACATAAAATTTTTAAAAAATGCATTAAAAAATGCCGAAAACTTACGTGCAAAGACCCTCATTTGGTCTCATTTTATATGCCATAAGCGTTGAGGGTAGGATAGTTTGACAACGGAGCTTCCTCAAGAACTCTGGCTTCTTTTGCTCTAATAATTCTTTAGAATTCTCTTCATAGGGAGCTCCAGTCTCATTAAGGAGTGGGAATACATGTGGATCCAACAGGTGTAATTTATGTTGAATAATATGGACGCCCTCAGATCCCATCCCTTGGCATAGATCGTTAATTATGAGGTGATTTGAGCGGGGACCAAACCCATCCATCCATTCCAAGTATTTCGGAGAAGAGAGGACCGATCCAGGAGTGAAATGAATGATTAGCTCAGGGAATCGTTCATGGTCTTCAATATCCGATGGATTTTGATAAGAGAGGAGCTTCTGGTTCTCCAAAAGCGAGTCCAAATAGTCTTCCGTAGGACAGTCAATTACTAGACAATTTTATATTAATTTAAATGCATGAAAAACACGATGCCAAAATTACTTCAAAATTGTTTACATACCTAGGAATGGAGATGCACCAAAATCGGGTGTTTTGACATCCTTAGCGAGGACCACCCTCCCATCAGGGAGTGTAATATCCTCCCCATTCTTCAACTTGCCGAGTAGAGGCCCTGGAGGAACTCCAAAATCAATACATTTGTCTAGGATGAGTGTTCCCTTCTTCTCCCTTGGTTTACACACAAAGCAAATGGCAGCATTCCTCGCCGCCTCAGCCTCATCTGAAGATTTACCATCCTCCAATTTACTCTTTTTAGTCCCATCTATTTTTATATCATTAATATTTAGCACTACAATATAATATTTCATAGTATTAACCTTGATTCGCTCGAATAATCTCCAAATGCCTTTTATGCCCTTTGATTTCTTGGTAGTAGTCCGTATCATCTCGCTCTGGACTCGAGTCAGTCTCTACAATGGAACCCTCATCTGTTCTAGGGAGTATTGGGACATAATCTATCCGAAGAATATGATCCTCCATGTATGTTGATCCATCCGCCTCCAAATGGACATCCCCCACCTTTATTGTAAGGTTGTTTAACACTGCAAAACGCTGGGTAGCTTCAAATAGCCTCTCCTGAATCAAGATTTAAGACCAATTATATAATATGGAAATTACAATACATTTAATTGAAGAAATACGACTTCTTACAATGCCTTGAGGTCCATGAAGGGAGATTGCAGGTATCCCAATATCTTGAATAGTAAGTGCCATTCCAGGGATCCCTCCAATCCTATCCCAAGTCTTGCTAGTTATAAATACATGCTCCAATTTGGCTAATTTTCGCTTATGTTCGTGAGCTAGACGCTGTGTTCCTTCTCCGCAATTAAAAAGGTACCGAGTTTGGTCTGTAAATAGATACAAAGATTGAGGAGCACCCTTAGCTCCATTCCCGAGGATTTGAAAATGTACAAGTGCAGCAGGGTACTTGACTTGACTCTCCATCTTGGATTTGCGAGCTTCTTTGAGCACCTTCACGTGGGGCTTTTCTTTAGGCATACTCAAAAGATTGGAGATTAATTGACTCCGTTTTTTAGAGAAATTACGAGTAGGAGAACGAGTTATTAGCTGAGCATATGGAGCAATCTGTCTTCGAAACATCCAGAATCCAAAATTAATCTATTCAGAACTCAACCTTCAGATCTGTAATTCAAAAATGAAAAAAATCATTATAAAATTCAGAAAAAAATTCAATAAATCACCATTTCAATTCCTAGTCGCATAAATTACATTCCCACGCGGAGATATTTCATTGGGTATGACTCTGATACAATCAGCAGAATCTATTTCAATCCCCTCCCTCAAATAAACAATCCTATCAATTAGAATTAGAGTCTCTGCAATTGGTTGGAGTGCTCCTTGCAGTGACAACAACCCTGTGACGGTCTTTATGTGTTGAATGTTCTGTAGGAGATGAAATTGCTATTTAAATGACTTATTTACTTTACAAATTATGAACCTACTTGAGATTCAAGCTCCAAAAGAGCCTCTTTGAGGGAAATTAGGGTTTTTTCAGATCCATCCTCGTAATTCAACGAATAACCTCCATTAACTTTATGCAAATATGCTTCAAATGTAGTTAGTGGGCCTTTGTGAGGTCTCCTCTTACTCTTGACGAGGACAGCAGCCTCTGAGAATGAATAAAAATGAGCTAAGAAATGAAATAAATGAAATATGCCCACCATTTTTGGCAAAAAGTTGTAAAACCCCTCGAAAGAAAAGTGCCTTGACCTCTTGAGAAATATTGTCCAAATAGCTGGGACCTGGCCGTTGAGATGCAAGGCGAAAGAAATGACCAGAAGCATATTCCCGACCTCCTTTAAGGTCATTCCTCAATGCTGAGGACATTGGGAAATTGTTAAGGCTCATCTTTAGGTAACAACATGGTACAATTCCAACCAATTTGAATCTAGAGTCCGAGAGGAATGCTTTCAGACTCCACGGGGTCAAATCCCCGCAAGAATGGAGTCCTACAAGACCTAAGACTTCTTCAGAGCTTGATATTATATCATTTAATTGAGCCACAATGTCTTGAGATATGCTTAAATTGACAAATGTCACATGCTCATTATTCGCAGGAGTTTTTTCAAAAAGGCTTCTTGCAGCTCCGCATTTTGCTGAGTCGGATTCGATACAAATGCAGGATATGCCGTAATCTCTGTTCAATTTAAACGAGAGATATCCCTATAAATGGAGAGATTCATTAAAATGTCTAGAATTAATGAATGGGAGCTTACTAAGCCAGAGCCAATGTCAATTATCTTTCGAATACCCTTCTCTTGGCATTTGGACCCTATGAATTGTGCCAGATATTGTACTTCTGAGGATTTCTTTGCCGTCCAACACTTTTCCCCTTTATTCTCACTTTTAAATTGGGAATCTTCGTTAATTAAGGAAGATTCTTGGAGGAATTGAGAGCCCTGGGTGGATAACGAAGAGCAAGAGCTTAAAAGTGCTCTTAATTCAGGGGGTGCCCTACCGACCTACACAACGAAACAAAATGGGGGTTAATTAATGTCTAATTAGCTCTAAAATAATACAATATGAACCGTATGCAGCTGATGATGCAACAATTCCTTAAAATTCTCATCCTCAAACATATTAAACGCTTCAACGAATAGTGAAGGGATCTGTGACATAACTTCCGGGTACAAGACCTCGGTCATTTTAAAATCATAAATCCATTGGTATTGAGCAAATAATGAGGTAGCCTCCAACAAAAAGTCGACCTCGGAGGATCCAATATTTTGGGAATCCGAATATGCCATTTCTACAAATTATATACCGGAAAGAATTGCAAAAGATGAAAATCTTTACACTTTTGGACATAAAAATACAATTAAATAATGGAGAAGAAGGAGAGGAAGCTTACCGAAACTCAGATGACCTTTGACCTCAGCGCTAATTAAAACTAATTAAAAATTAGGTATTTTTCAAGACTTGGCTCGTGGATTTTTAAATCTGAGAATCCTCCCAATTCATTCGCACTGTTTAGTGTAATACATAATAGGGCTGAAACATGAAACAAAGCATTTTTTGAGCATCTTTTTAATCTTTTTTAATTAGTACTAATTACTAATTTAGTAATTAGGCTATTATTGATGCAAACTATTTTAATGGACAACTTTGGTCCTCGTTAAGATGTCCTATCTTTACGATATACACTAAAGGTGCATGTCCTCAAAGAAATAAAAGAGTTGCAATTGGATTCTTGATTTTATTTTTATTTCAAAATATCTGTATAATTATAACGGAATTTAATTAGATTCTTAGAAGTTTGGTTAACAATTTGATTAGTATAATTAGTATAAATGAGTTAGACAGCTAGTAGATATGATGGTTAGGTCCTAGGTGTGTTAGGTCTTTTGATAATATTGTCTTTTGTAATTATTCTTGTAATTGTTGTAGATTTCTCAGAAACCAAACGGCAGAACTCACAAGCATGTCCAGGTTAACTTTAGGTGACCCTAGATTGTGGCAATCTGGATATACTTTGATCCCAGCCTCCTTCCCAAGGCCTTTAAGTGCCCTATAATAAGCAATCCCTTGGTACATTGGCACTCGGAGGTCCTCAGAGCCAACGAGAACGAGGACTGGACAAGTGACGGCCGATACTTTATTAATTCCAGATACATTCCACAATTTGGCAAGGTTTTCTGCCGTCACTGCCGTTGGTACAATCCCCTCTGAACCCAATTCAAGTCCAGGCTCAGTCCAAGCCCAATCCGTAATGTCACTCAACCCAATTTGCACTGGAAATTAAAGAATTCTTTTTAGAAATTGAAAAAAATTACTATAAAACAATTACCGGTGAGGTCAGTGACAGGATTTCTGGTCACAGCAGCTTGGTAAAATTCTGGGTATGTCCCAATGAGATGTGTCAATAGGAATCCACCGTGACTACCCCCAAAAACCACAATCTTATCAGGGTGTATGAGCTCTGGATGTCCCTTGAGGACTCTTACCACCGTTTCTTGACAATCCACGAGGTCAACGGATCCTATCCGACCCGTAAGGAGCTCTGTAGTATCTGTAGACGTCCCGAGGGACCCTACATAATTGAGCCTAAGGACGGACAGGCCCATTGAAAGGAAAAAGAGCACTTCTCGCTCAAAAGTATCGTAAAAAATGGTATGTGGACCTGTAAAAAAGAGGATTTTATCTTTTTTTCCACAATTTGAATTTTAAAAGTACCTCCATGTGGCCAAACAACGAGTCCTCCAGTTCTGAGCTCCATCCCAGGTGCTATAAATAGTGAGGCAGGGGTGTTTTTTGTCTTTCCAGGAATGAATTTAAAAGTAACATCCTTTGGGAGGACGGATGATGTCGGAGTAAGGCGAACAGATCTCCCACTTGCAATTTCAATGAGCCTGAGGAATGGTGGTTCAAGTGTAGATGAGGCAGAGACGAGGAGGAACCTGTCATCAATATCCAGGATGGTATCTACCCCCTCAACTTGCACCTCTTCTATCAATTGGTCGGTTACTTTAAGGAGGATTGACCTCCCTTCGTTAACAGTAACTACAAAAAAGATCTCTCCATTTGGCGTGAATACTTTGGGAGGGAAATCCGAGTAAATGGGGATTCCATTGGGCGGGTTTAGCTCATAGATGACCTGAGGTTCTCCCTTGGCTTTCAGATTAAGTGCAAGGATTCTTCTCCCTTTATTATGTGGACCCCAGAGAGTCCTTTCTTCCCACATTACCCAATCCCCTCCTGGCTTGACCCTTGGACTTATGGATGATACATTCTCCGAGCTAAGGTATTCGAAATGATCATCTTCGAATAAAGAACATGAAAAGATTCGAGAGGGGAGATTAGAGCAGTAAATAAGGCCAGTTCGCCAGCTCTCCTTATCACAAGAAATGTCCAGTCCACGACCAATAATGACAGTGTTCCCAGCCCATTGGATGTCACAAGGGAATACATCCTCAGGGATTCTAATTGCACGGAATTCATCAGTCAGAAGGTCAACCACCACCACGCAGGAGAATGAACTGCTACTTAGCTGTTCTCCCCAATTAGCCACGTAATTATACTCTTGTCCAAGGGTAGCCTCCTCTGAATCTTGAAAGATTGTAGGTTTGCTTAGATTCAGATTGGCAAGCTTATCAAGGGCTTCCTCCGAGTTGACAGAGGATGGTGGTCCAGAGCTCTTTTTTGCCCCCGAGAATTGTGAAGCAGATGATCCAAATGAGGTGAAAAATGGCTTGGCTTTGGGGGGCTTCTTCTCCGCGAGGTAGGCAAGTGAATGGCCATCGGGTGAGAAGGCCATGGTGGTCCCAAAGGGATCCTTTTTCGTGTAAACACCTGGAGTTTTATGGAGGTCAATCTCTTTAAGGTCATAGCTTTTAACGAGAGTCTCCCCCGACCAAATTTGAAGGTACTCGCTCTTCGAGGAAGATTCCTCGACCACGAGAGCTTGCGTAAATCCATCAGAAGCTAGACAGTAGTGTTTCCGGTCAAAAGGAGAAGGTGGAAGTGCAATAACTTGAGAGCTAATGTCCAAGTCTGGAGGCTGCGTCGCCTCAAAGGCCGCCTTTAAGCTTGACAGCGGGATCACATGGCTCCGGAAGAACTTTTCAGTCGTCTTTGAGGTAGGGTCTATGACGGACCAAAGGGACTTGATGCTCACACCATTCGAACCCACCGAAAAATTACCCGAGAGAATTGACGGGATTTTTGCAAGCTCCACCCAACTCTTGATAATTTCTCCGAGATTCTATTGGATATACCAATTAAAGTATTTAATTTAATTCGATAATCAAATATGTACCTACCTTCATCATTAAATTGCAGATTAATTAATTTGGCACAAAAATCAGCTGGAAGAGTTTTAAACTTTTGATTGTCACCCGAATTCCCATGAAAGTCTTGAATGACAAGATTAATTAGAATGTATTAATCGTAAGTATGTAAGCTTATGAAGCTATATGAAATTATTGTCAATTGTCATTTGATAGCACCTTAATTAATTATTAGCTAATTAACCCTTTAATTGAATTTGAACAGATTGATCTCCTCCCACTTTTTCAAATCTGCTCTGCGACCGCCTCGCAATTTATATAAAATTTAACTTGAGCCCGGATCAAAAAACACGAGCTCGAGATAAAAAGTTCCTAAATTTAATTAGGCTTTTAATTAAGGTTAAGCTAATTAGTTGACATCCTGGTTTTGAAACCCCCTGTTCTGATTTATATTTTAAACTTTAATCTCGTCAAAGTCCGTGGAATAAATCATATTAAAATTGGATTTGCACACGTGCAAAATCAAACTCCAATTTAGGTAAACAAAAGATTTTATTTAATTGATTTTGTATCAAATTAATATTATTTAACGAGACATTCATGGTGGTTAATTACTATTGTATATTTGTTAAAAGTGTAATTCTGTGCACATATAATTATTTTTTTCTATTCCTCCAGGATCAGATTCTTGTGTAAATAAATGGAGTACCCAATATTTCGGAGTTACGACCAAGTGCCTCGGTTTGGACAACCTCCAGGGCTCCCTCCTCCTCAATGGCGAGGTCAACATCCTCCAAGAGGTCAACATCCTCCAAGAGGTCAACATCCTCCAAGAGGTCAATGGCATCAAGGTCCACCACAATTCCAAAGACAAATCAATCCTCATTCACAACAACAACATCGAGGACCTCCATCAAGATTTCAAGGAGGTCTCTCAGGTTTCCCTCCTCAAGGTCATGGACATGTTCCTCAACAGCACTATCAACCCAGAGGACAATTCCGAGGTCAACCTCCATCACATTTTCAGAGAGGACCTCCTCCTCGTCCTCCAAATTCTCACCCTCGCCCACCGCAATCGCCTCGTCCCTCTCGAGGAAGAGGAGGTAGGCATGAACCTTGGATGACACCTCATCTTCAGAGTCTAATCCAGCGAAGGAATCAACAGCAGCTCAAAGCTTTCAAATCAAAAGATCCGAAAGAGTTTGACGAGTTCAAAAGCCTCAGATCACAAGCTTCCCTTCTTATGGAACAGGCCAAAGCTGCCTACGATCAGGTACCCTACTACTAAATTAATAAATTATGTAATTCTAAATCTGCCTTTTTCTCAAAGGATCCTTCCAATCACATATTCCCTCAACGTCAACAGCAGCCGCTATACATGTTCAGCTGTGGTCCTTGCAATCGGAATTTCAGGAGCCAAATCGAGTTGGACAAACACAATGCTGAGCATATGACTTGCAAGTAAATGCAAAACCTTATTAATTCTTTGAATATACTAAACCATTGTTTTCCAGACTCGATGGATGTACCTTCACAGCGCACCCAAAGCTAATCCTCAAACATATTGAAATGCAGCATTCAAACAACATTTTTTCCCGTTTAAAAGGTTTTGAGACACCAGAAGAGATTGCCAAATGGCGTGAGGAA